>JABEZY010274364.1:0-11802 GCA_013467495.1 Gossypium gossypioides
AATAAGATAAAATATGATAATGATAAACTGGGATCCCCAACGTGAATATTCAACAGAATACTAAGTGCTTACAAGGTATAATAGGATAGGTGATTGTTGATGCATTAAATTGTAACTAATATCATACCAACCTTAACTTCTATATTTAATCTAAGACTTAAACATGCACATTAACCACACCTTCCGATAATGGCAATGGAACACTATTAAGAAAAAGTGGATTAAATTCCTCTAATCCTCAAGCAACTTCCGTTGTCATGCTTGTTAGCTTTAACTGTCGCTGCACTTTCCAGTGTCAGTGACCACAATAACACTTCCATACTAAAAACATTCAAACCCAAAGATTAAATAGTAGAAGTAATATTTAATAAAATAAAATTTAATCCAAAAATCATGTGTACTTTCGTACAAACATGAAATAGAAAGTAATCACCATTGTTTAGAAAATAAATAAAAAAGAAACAAGTGGAGAATACTATTCCTAGACAATCTCGACTTGAATCTCTCCATTCCCTCTTATGTCGCACTGAAGGCTCCTCATTAGGAGCTAATCTGCGTCCCTTTCACGTCAGTTCACTCGTAGGAGACTTAAGCTGCCATAGCCGAAAAGCTTCAAAAGATAGGTTGAAGAAGATAATACCCCCCAAAAAGCCTCCCTCTTTCTTTTTTCCTTTTCACGTGAATATTTATATTCTTCCAAATAGCATAGGTGTCTTTTCATTAGAATCATGCTGCCTCTATATGTACAAGTTGGATATACCAGACTGGACAACTCACATTTTTGTTCTTATCCGGATAGCTGTCAAATGCGGCGATAATTTTAGGCACAATCTGGAAATACTCATGCAGTAACATTAGTACCAAAACATGACAAAATTAAGGATAAATAGGCTAATATCCACTGAGTTATAAAATGCAATTTACTGAACTGAAAATGCTAAAATATGTGCTAAAGATAATTAAATGGGGACAAATTAACCAATAAGTAGGGAGAAAACATATGTTCTTTCTAGTACTATCACAAAACAACCAAGAAAGTGAGCTATATGCGTCGTTAAGACGAGATAGGTCTTGTCATCGAGACGAGCAACAGTTAACACCTAGGGACTTGTATCGGTAGGCAACATCGGGACAAGCAAAGCCTCCAGGTCCCTGCGATACGATAAATAAAAGGCTTCATCCAGACACAGCCATACAGAAACCATTTCCCCTTTCTCTACCATACCAACACCCATCGTCAGTAGCCAACTCTCAATCGTTCCACATCGTCCAAATGTTATCTCATTATTATCACCACTAATGTCCAGAAAAGCATCCCCAACGGTGGACTTATCTCGTCTGTGCTTGTCCTTTCCATTCACCGTCGTAGCACTTTTTTTATCTAGAGGCAAGTTCGGTGAACAATAATAGTGACTGAAAAGACACCATCACCCCTGTTGTTTCGTTGTCGTGCACTAGGTCACCGACCACAACCTATCTCGCTTCCACCATTTCAACACGCCGACCATTCCAACATCCTCCTCTTTGTTGGGTAGAAAATACTCCTCATTTTTTCTAATGACAGAAGGTAGTGACTAGAATCATACCGGTATGACCGATAAGTACTATCACAACAAAAATTGGTGATATTCACTCACTACAATCTATAATTACTTGTGTAATATTGTGATAAATAGAGTATAGAACACTGATTTTAATTGTGATTATTGGTAGTTGAACATTATCGGTTATGACTTCCCGCAAGAGCACGACATCTCAGAGAATCGAGGAACACGATGTTCCTCACGATCTGAAGGCACAATTCATCTCCGAGGATGTCGCGAAATGATCTGATCGATTCTCGAATAAACCACTTATACTGAAACATGGATTTGACTTTTCCACGAACTTAATCCATGACTCGATCATAACTAGGATCGAAAGATTTAAGTGGTCTACCTTTTTTCGACATCCTCATCAACCCACAATCATCACGATCGTGCGAGAATTTGATGCAAACTTTATGGAGGCACAAGACCGAAATGTCTTTATGAGAGGTTTTTTCGTAAATGCCTTTCTTATCATGATTGAGGCCTTCCATAAGACCCCTACTTACAGTCCAAAATTTTACGAGAAGTTAGATGAGCATGAGGCGGACTATAATGCCATCCTAATTTTTTTTAACGAAAAGCCAAGGCGCCAAGGTTTAAAGGGCGAGAACCAATGACCCAATAAGGTTCTAGCAATCCATTACGATACTTGAAGCAAAAATGTGGGTCTATTTTATTTCTTCCAAATTATTACTTGTACAACACATCACGAAAGTTACCCGTCATCGTGCCATTATGTTACATGCCATTTTGTACGACCAGTGGATCAACATGGGAGACTAGATCTTCCACAACATAAGGCAGTGCGTAAAAGGGCACACACGAGGACTTTTGTATCCACATCTGATTACAGAGTTGTGCAGGAGAGTCGGGATAGAGTTTGATGTGGATGAGCTGAGTTGCCTACCAAAGGGCATATTAAACGATGTTATTTATGCATGGTTCTATAATCTATGAGCCGATCGGGTGGAGCAGGGAAACAAACAAGTAGCGACACATCAGGCATACACGCGAGATCGCATATTGCCAGAGCCCATGGAGGACCCCAACCTATACCACCAAGGGTACAACGAAGGGGAGCGACATTGACTTTGATAAACTTGATGACTGAGGATATGGCTCAACGCATAGTGGCATACCTTGTATACAATACAATGTGAAACTATGAGTATGGGAAGGTGATGTGCCATCCAGCCGTGTAATTTGGCATAAAGTCATTTCGATGCCCTCAACCTCTACCATTTTGGATAACCCCATCCGAAACCACACGACCCATATAGGTAGGACCATCCACTTCTAGAGGGACGAAGTTGGGAGCCCTCTCGAACGAGGGAGGAAACACCGAGGAGTTTGATGCCGAGAACTCTACCGACGATTGAGGGCAATAAAAAAATGTGTTTTCTTTTTCTATGTAGGAACCTTACAAGTTATGAGGCACTACATATTCGAGCCAAAAATGCAAGGAAGAGTTCGTCCCACCATTTGCAATGGACTTTTAACGCTAATTGGGTAACCTCTTTCTGTTATTTTTTATAGCACATTAGGAACAATGTTCCAAATAAAGTGTGAGGGGTGACATTAGGAACAATGTTTCAAATAATTTAGGTTGTTTATATTTGACTAATTAGCTCCATTTATTAAACTGCAAATAGGAAAAATAGATTAAATATACCAAGTGATAAAGGTAGATACGAATAGTTAATTATATTTGTAGAAGTATAGGATGTTTGAATTAAAAAAAACACTCGGTAAAATCCATGGTCATTGAAATGGTGCAGTATGACTAGTATAACCCTTATAAAAAGTGCTTGAGAAAAATCACAATCGTATTGGCACAATAATAATGATAATAATAAATAAATAAAATCATAAGGGGTTGTTGGGAAAATATCACTGCTTAGAGTTTAAAGCATGGAAAAAATAAACCAACTAGGAAACAAATATTCGAACTAACTATACTCTACAAAAATAAATATTATATTCCTATAAACATTTCGGTGGAGCAATATATTTAACTTTCTTTAACTTGTTTACATTGTAATACATTGAACTAATCTGTTTAGGTTTAAATAACTTTGACTTGTTTAAATTTCTAGTTGCGGTTATATATTTAGGCAAGTCTTCCTAGTGTCGATGCTCAGATCCAATCTCATTTACCAAGCTAGCTCAAGTACATTTTATTGCATGTTTATTTTTTTCTCTTAGTTTTAGTTTTTATTTTGTTTTGCTTGCTTGAGGACAAGCAATGACTTAAGTGTTGGGGTAAGTGACCTGACGTCACTTCTAGTAGTTATTTTAGGTCACTTATGCACTTAACTACCCACTATGAAAACAAATAGCATAGTTGAGAGAAAGAGAAACAAAAGCATTTTGTTCCTTTATCACTTTGCATGCCGAATTGGAGAAGAAAGGAAGAAGAAGCTTCGGCTATTAAGTTCATCTTTGAAGCTCAATTTGGTTAGTACATTTTTGTCTTTTTTTACATAAATTTTATGTTTTTGGAACCCCAAGATCATGAGCTAGCTTACCCAAGTTGGGAATTGTTGAAGTTAATGGAAGTTGCAATTGTAGAAAAATTTAAGTTCTTGACATTAGTTTGATAGATTTTAAGGTTGGAAGTGAAATGGGACTATTTTTTAAAGTCAATTGTTAATTTTACGCAAAAAGGTCTAATTAGCAAAAAATTTGAACTTAGGGGTATATTTGAGAAATGGGAAATCCTATAGGGACTATAGGAATATTCAACTTTAATATTGGGGGTTAAATGTGGAAATTTTGTTAGTCTCGATTCTAGGGACTAAATTGAACTTCATGCTAAGGTAGTACAAAATTTGTAATTGAATGTGAATTGGGTTGTGTATTATTAATTTGTTTTATCTGTTTCAATCCGTAGCTAACGTCGTCCCGAAATCCTCGAGAAAAAAAGGAAAAGACAAGGTCGACGATAAATAGTTTGAAATTTATGGCTTGTGTTTCTATAATACGAATTATTTCTAATTTTTGCATTTGAACATTTCATTATATGGTAAGTTATAAGGTAAGATACAAAGTTGATTAAGCATACGTGTGATGGAATTGGTTAATTTTGTTGATAGCTTGGAAGTGTTTTGTCTTGGTTTAATTGCATAATGTTGTCATGAATGAGTTGGTTATATTTATGAGCTAGATAGTATCTTAGCATGGATTTAGTAAAAGAAATATTTATGTTTACGATCTATTTAAATGATTAGGTAGCCTTTGTATTTAGTTTGTTTGTTTGAGGTGCCATTTGAGGCATATTGGTTAGACACTCAATTGATTGAATAGGTGATGTTATTGTATCTTATTGGTAGGTGAATTTGGCTTGAAATGAACTTTTAAAAGATGATATTTTATGATTTTTGAACTTAGGTATTGATATTTTGGCATTTGGTATCGATACTTGGCCTTATAAAAAGTTTTACAACAAACAGAATGCCAAAATGGTATCGATTTTTATTTGAGTATCGATACCTTTATTTTGCAAAGAAAACAGAATTGAGTTTTGGTATCGATTTTTATTTAAGTATCGATTCAGTATTGATACCAACTACGAATTTTCATTATTGACATTAAAACTTTAAAATTTTATATTTCGATCCTATTACATGCATGGATTTCACAATTAGGTCCTTCTAAAGTTTAATTTTTTAATATGTTTGATTATATGTGATTTAAAACATAAATTATTGACTTTTTGTTTAGTAAAGTATTTATCAATTGTTGAATTTGGTTGTAGCTTCTTTTTACTCGAGTTCAACGACCGAGCCAGGTAAGGAGTGTTACATTTATTGGCATCAGAGCTATCGGTTTAGTCGATTTTAGGACTAAATCAAGCTAAAAATCAAGTCTAGAGGTACATGCCAAGTTGAGTCGAGTCTAAGTTGGGATTTGGATGTTGATTAAAGATTGTTTCTATTTTATAGATAAAAGATGTCAAAGGAATCAAATAATAAGGTTGACCAAGAGATTCATATTAGTGATAATTCCACTGAAAATATAAATATGGCTAAGTCAGTGGCACCGAGTTTTCACTCAAATGGTGCACAACAACCTAATGTTGATAGTGGTACTAATAAGGGACAAGGCAATGTGAGCTTACTTCGTACTATAGCTGAAGCACTCCAGAGAGTGGCAGGAGCTACACTTGCGATAATACATGTGACTGTAGTTAGACGAGCACTGATTAAAGAATTGAGGAGGTGTGGTGCGACTGAATTCACTAGGGTGAAAGGAGTTGATCCGTCTGCAGCTGAAATGTGGCTAGAATCTATAACTCGAGTACTTCAATAGCTAAAGTGTACTTCTCATGAGAGTGTTATCTGTGTCATTTCATTGTTACAAGGGGAAGCTTATACTTCGTGGCAAACTGTTACGTGTCACATCCCTACTGAAGCTATCGATTGGAAATTCTTCCAGTTAGACTTCCAGAAGAAATATGTAGGGGAACTATATTTGGAGGATCAGAAACAAGGATTCCTTTTGTTAAAACAGGGAGATCTATCTGTAGTGCATTATGAATGAGAGTATATGCGACTTAGCAATTATGCTGTGGAGCTTATTTTAATTGAAGAAGCGAGTTGTAAATGTTTT
Organism: Gossypium gossypioides; assembly: GCA_013467495.1. Classification (NCBI taxonomy): domain Eukaryota; kingdom Viridiplantae; phylum Streptophyta; class Magnoliopsida; order Malvales; family Malvaceae; genus Gossypium; species Gossypium gossypioides. The sequence continues at coordinate 6,201 of JABEZY010274364.1, forward strand.
CTACGGGGGATGCGAGACGAAATCAAAACTAAGTTATTCGCATTGAAAGTTAACGAATTTGTGATTTGTCCGAGTGTGTAAAAATGGTAGAACAATCTTTGGGGTCAAGTAAGAAACCGGAGCTTCCTCGTGTTTTAGGAAAACTATTCGAGACTCCTAGTTCACATTCAGCACCTAAGCGAACTAAAAAAGATCATGATCATGGTAGGACAACTGTAAAATTAGCTACATCGAATAGAGTGCGAGATAGACAACTGACAGTTTCAGTTGGTAGTGTAAAAGGCCCGGCTAGAGCTCCTGAGGTGCCGAGTTGCAAGCATTGTGGAAAGAAACATTGGGAGAAATGTTGGAAGTTATCTAATGCTTGTTTCCGATGTGGATTGCATAAGCATTTCACTCGTGAGTGCCCGAGGAATGATAATTCTACACCTACTAACACTTAGAGATCTATACCTTCCATCAGGGGTTATGGGGCTAGTCGTGGTGGTTCTGTTTCTAGGGGTGGTTCAAGAAAAGGGAATGAATTAGTTGTGCATCAATCAGAGGCCAAAGCATCAGCTCGGGCGTATGTTGTACGGACTAGCAAGAAGGGTGACGCTACCGATATTGTAGCAAGTATCTTCTTATTATTTTCTGCACCTGTTTATGCCCTAATGGACCCTGGTTCTTCTCACTCATATATTAATGTTGGTTTGGTTAAATCTGGGAGTCTGAAACCTAAGACATCAAAACTAGCCATGTCTGTATCGAGTCTGTTGGGTCAAATAGTGTTAGTTGATCAAGTATGTAAAGGATGTCTGTTAGAAATTCAAAGCTTGACGTTTCCAGTGGATTTGTTGATAATGTCTTTTGGTGATTTTGATTTGCTCTTGGGCATGGATTGGATAACTGAGCATGAAGTGATTCTTGATTGTTGGAAGAAAAATTTTTCAGTTCAAGGCCCGAATTGAGAAACTATGGAGGTTAATGGCATTAGAATTAGTGGTTCGACTCGGGTTATCTCGTCGATTTGAGCTAGTAAAGTGTTGATGCAAGGTGGCAAAGCCTTTCTGGCCTATATTATTAACTCGATTAATGGAGATAGTCAGATTGGTAATATTCGAACGGTTTGTAAATTTCCTGATGTGTTTCATGAGAAATTATTGGGATTACCACCTGATCGGGAAGTTAAATTTGCAATCAAAGTGTTCCTTGGTACAGTCCGGTGTCCATTTCCCCTTATCGTATGGCACCAACTGAGCTGAAGGAATTGAAAAGTCAGTTGTAGAATTTACTGGACTGTGACTTAATACGCCCTAGTATATCGCCTTGGGAAGCTCCAGTATTATTTTTTAAAAAGAAATATGGTTCGATGTGACTCTGTATAGATTATCGGCAGTTGAACAAGTTGACGATTAAAAATCGGTACCCCCTACCTCATATCGATGATTTATTCAATCAGTTGAAAGAAACTTCGATCTTTTCTAAGATTGATTTGTGATCTGGCTACTGTCAGTTGAAAGTAAAAGATAGTGACATACTTAAAACAATGTTCTGTACATGTTATGGCCACTACGAATTTTTGGTGATGTCATTTGGTTTAACGAATGCTCATGCGTTATTCATGGATCTCATAAATCACATTTTTCAACCTTAATTAGATTAGTTTGTGGTGGTATTTATTGATAATATCCTAATTTATTCAAAATTAGATGCTGGTCACGAGCAACATCTCAAAACTGTTCTGCAAGTTTTGCGAGAGAAACAACTTTACGAGAAACTTAGTAATGTGAGTTTTGGTTACCCGAAGTCATGTTTTTGGGACATGACATTTTTGCAGACTGGATCCGTGTTGATCTAAAAAAGATTGAGGCTATCTTGAAATGGAAAGAACCGAGGAATGTGTCTGAAGTTCATAGTTTCCTTGGGTTAGTTGGTTACTACCGAAGATTTGTTAGCGGATTTTCAAAGATAGCTTTGTCGATGAAAATTTTGTTGCAAAAGAACGTTCAATTCGTTTGGAATGAACAATGCCAAGAAAGTTTTGAGAAACTGAAACAGATGTTGACCGAGGTGCTAGTTCTAACTTTACCGGAATTGGAAAAGGATTTTGTGGTATACAATGATGCCACTTTGAGTGGTATAGGATGTGAAAAGTGTGACATTTTTACTGATCATAAGAGTCCTAAATACCTCTTAAAACTCACGAGGATTTTGAAACATTACGATTGTGTTATCGATTACTACCATGGTAAAGCTAACGTTGTGGTAGACGCGTTAAGCAGAAAGATAACAATCAAGTTACGAGCGATTTTCACTCAACTCAGTATTAATAATTACGGCAGTTTGTTGGCAGAGTTGAAAGTCAAACTAGTGTTGTTTGATCATATCAGAGAAGCCCAATTCGTTGATGCCAAGTTGGCACTAAAAAGAGAAATGGTTCAAGATGGCTCGATCGAAAACTTCAACATTGATGATTGTGATTATCTACAGCTTTGTAATCAAATTTGTGTCCCATATATTACTGAATTGAAAGAAATGATACTTAGACAGGACCATTGATATTAGACGGGACCATTGGGGGTTGGAAGGCATTATGGGTGAGTCGGTGTGTCGGTCCTCTTTCAAGGATAATGAAAGAAAAGTCAAGGATCTGTGGGACCACAGAAATGGGCGATGGAAAAGGGAAAGGGTTAAGGAGATTTATGGTGACTTTTTGAGGGACTGCATTTGTAATTTGACCATTCCTCATAATGGGGTCAAAGATACCAGGACGTGGTTACAAAACCCGCATGGGATCTACGCGATTAAGTCGGCATACTCATGGATGATACTTAGGAAAGTCAGTTTTGGCCCCCATAGATTTTGTGGCGCGCTATTTAGAAACTTAAAATGCTCCCAAAGATCAAAATCTTCAGCTGGAGAATTGGTCATAATATTTTGCCAACTTTTGACAATATTGCTCGCATTCGTCAAGGTTTTAATAACACGTGCCCGAGGTGCAAAAATAGTGAAGAAACTCTTATTCATGTTATGAAAGACTGTCCTAAGGCGCGTGAAATCCTTGTTGCTGAGGGTTTAAATAACAGTCTGCTCGACAGGAACTACATCAATTGTATCGACTGGCTTGAGGATGTTTTTCGGGAGCTGGACAATAAGGCTGCTGCTGATTTTTTAACTCTACTTTGGAACAGTTAGAATGACAGAGTTGGATGTTATTGGGGGCTGCTATAATTTCAAGGAAAAGGCGATGGATGTTATTTAGGCAGAGTTGGATGCGTTTAAAGAGGGTTTAAAGCTGGCAGAACGGTTAAAGATTGGCAGATTAATTGTGGAGTCGGACAGTGCCACGCTGGTCAACGCGGTCAAAAAGAGAAGGATGGATATTACTATTTTGGGCCAGTGCGTTAGAAGAGAACGTGACGCTTTTAGCAACTTTGAATCGGTCCAAGTAAATTGGATTAATAGTAATAGCAATTACACAGAGATTCTTTGTGTAAATTAGCTATTAGGAATAAAAATTATTTGTATTTTGATATGGAGTATCCGTTGGATATACATAACATTATTATTCATGATGCTATTAATTGAGGTTGACCCTTTGGGTCATTTTTGTTCGAAAAAAAAGAAAGAAATGATACTTTACAAAGCTCACGATAGCATTTTTGCCTTGCACCCTAGTGGAACGAAAATGCATCGCGACCTTCAAGAGTTATACTGGTGGCCAGGCATAGTCAATCGACTTACGAAATTAGCCCTTTTTTGCAATCAGAACCAGTTGGTCACTTTTGAAACTTGCCAAAGTTTATATTCAGGAAATTGTTAGATTGCATGACATACCTATGTCAATTATCTCCGATTGGGATGCTTGGTTCACTTCGAGATTCTAGAAACAATAGTATGAATCTCTTGGTACAAGACTCAACTTTAGCACAACTTTTCACCCACAGAAGGATGGGCAATCTAAACGTGTTACTTAGATTTTAGAAGATATACTTTGAGCCTGTGTAATTGATTCTGAATCAAGTTGGGAACGTTATTTACCTTTGGCTAAAATTGTGTACAATAATAGTTTCCAATCGAGCATTCAAATGGCTCCGTATGAAGCTCTATATGGTTGTAGGTGTTGAGCACCTGTTTGCTAGTCAGAGTTATGTGAGAGAAAAGTTGTTGGGCTAGAATTGATTTAAGAAACAGAAGATATAGTTAAAGTGATCCGAGATAGATTGAAAATAGCCTTCAATAGACAGAAATCGTACGTGGACTTGAAACATCGAGACATCGAGTTTGCTGTAGGTGATAAAGTATTTCTAATAGTATCTCTGTGGAAGAAAATTTTACGATATAGACAAAAAGGGAAATTAAGTCCTCATTTTATCGGACCGTATGAAATCACTGAAAGAGTTAAACTCGTATCTTATCGATTGACATTACTGATAACTCTTGAAAAGATTTATATTTCGAACCTTTAAGCTAGATTGAATGCCTGTACTTAAGAAGATATATTTGCATTTTTAGGTTATCTTTAGAACATTGCATAATAACGCTTGAATTGTGCCTTAAATTTCATTTCATGTTACTTTTACTGTTGGGAAGAAAGGGATTGGTTGTTGTATGCAGCAGGAGTAGGAAAGATGAAGAAAAAAGAGGAAGAGAATGAAGGAAGTGAAATATTCCCATAGAAAAAAGTTGGATGGATTCAACACAAATGCCATGGCAATTCCAAGAAAATGCTAACGCGGCACTCACTCCTTGTCACTCTCAACCAGCTGCATGTGTACCAGTAAATTCACCTGAAAGAAAGAGAGAAAGTGTGTGCTGAGAGGGGGGGACCTAGCTTATAAAAGAGGAAAGAGAAAAGAAAGAAGAAAGAAGATTTTGGAGGGGATTTTACACGATATTTTTAGAAAGGGATTGGGAGAGCAATTTTCTCTCCAAAAAAACTCGTGAAAATTCCAGAGAAAAAGATAGGGTAGCAATTTAAGAGGGGAGTAGAGATGCAAGGAAAGAGACGAGCAATCAGCCTTGGGTCTTACACGATTCAATAGCGTCGAAGTGAAAGCTAGAGTGGCGAAAGCTTCCTACGGTTCTTCCTTCATTTTGTTAATTAATTTCTGTGATTTCTAAACTATTAACGATGGTGTTGAATGTTATTCTAATTTTGGATTTTAAATCCCAACCCATGAGCTAATTTCATTTGGGTTGGAATTACTGGATCTATCTTGATATATAATGATCATGGTGATATTTTGAATAGATCTACTGCTTTATTCGGTTTGGATTATTCTGAATATATGCATTCAAGCTCTAGACATAGATGAATGCATAGTATATCCTTAGACTTGATTTAATTCTAAAAAGGTTAAATAAGTTGGATTGTAACCGAATGATACGACCGAGTACTCGAGCGAATACTTGTAGCACTCTAGACATAAAGTTGTGATCTGTACAGAGTAAGAAAGAATATTGTTAGGTATTGTTCTTGAGACTTGTAGACGTACAAAGACATAGAACGATATGTTTAATTCTAGCTCTCGAAAAAAGCAAAATGTAGTAGTTATACTCTGAACAGTAATTTGGTCAAGATTTTGCCATGATATTATTATGTTATTAAGATATAATC
>JABEZY010274364.1:11926-28054 GCA_013467495.1 Gossypium gossypioides
TGTTTATTTTTCCATAAGCCTAATTAGTATAGTTTATAGTAATAACTCAATCATATTTTTACCTATTTCAATCCTTGTGGAGACGATCTCACTTCTCACTTTATTACTTGATTCAGCATGTATACTTGCATATTCGCATTATATATTCACATGCAACAAGTTTTTGGTGTCGTTGCTGAGGATCAGCAAATTGGTGAATTTTAGTTTGTTATTATGTATTTAATTTTGTTAGTTTTAGCTTACTTAGTTTTTTTTTTTTAATTTCAAGTTTGTTGCTTGTTTATGAGTAGAAGTATTCTTGACAACGAAGAGTATTATTTTGATCCTAAAATTGAAATAACCTTGAGAAGAAGGAGAAAAGAATTGCAAGAGGTGACAAGGATTGGAAATGATCCAGAAGATCCATTACATCCGAATGGTAGGGATGTTAATATTCCTAGTGTGATAGATGATAGAGACAGACCCATCAGAGAACATGTAGTGCCAATCTTGGATGATTTGAATCTAGGGATTGTTAGGCCACATATTCAAGCTCAACATTTTGAGTTGAAACCATTGATGTTTCAAATGAAACAAATAGTAGGACAGTCCAATGGATTACCTACTAAAGATCCGCGGCTACATTTAAGACTCTTTTTGGAGATCTATGATTCATTCCAGCAGTAGGGTGTTCCTGAAGATGCCCTGAGACTTAAGTTATTTCCTTACTCATTGCGAGATCATTCTAGAGCATAGTTGAATACTTTACTGTTAGGAATGGTAGCATCTTGGTCAAAGGTTTTTGTTGCACTACAATCCTCCAAACATGAATGCCAAACTGAGGAACGATATTACATCTTTTCGGCAAACTAAAGATGAGACATTGTATGAAGCTTGGGAGTGATTCAAGGAATTGAGTAGAAAATGCCCGGTGCATGGTTTCCAACATTGGACGCAAATGGAAATGTTTTATAATGGATTGAATGCACATACACAAATTGTAGTTGGTGCATCTGCTAATGGGACTTTGCTAGATAAATCGTATAATGAGGCATATAAAATTGTGGAAAGGATAGCTAACAATTATTATTAATATCCAACTACATGAGTGGGTACTGGCAGAAGAGTTGTTGGAGCTGTAGAGCTTGATGAGATCACTTCCTTAACAGCTCAAGTATCATCCTTAACTAATATGATTAAAACATTGAAGAGACCAGTTGTAGTGCAAGAAATGAAAATAGCAAAGTTGACATGTGTTTATTGTGGAGAAGATCATGTTTTTTATTAATGCCCATAGAACCCAGCTTCAGTATGTTACATGGGAAATTTCAATCGAAACAATAACCCATATTCCCATACATACAATCCAGGATGGAAAGAACATCCTAATTTCAGTTGGAGTAATCAAGGAGTGGGAAATTCCAGTAATGTTGTCCGACAGAATGTCACAAGTACACCACCTGGATACAATCAACCTATGCCACAGCAAAATGTTCAGCAAAGTTCACCATCATCTTAATCTATGGAAGCTCTCTTGAAAGAATACATGGCCAAGATCAATGTTGCAATACAGAGTCAAGCTACAACTTTAAGGGCTTTAGAAAACCAAGTGGGACAAATTGCCAATGCATTAAGCTCAAGACAGTAAGGAGCATTGCCAAGTAATACTAAAAATTCAATATCTCAAGGGTAGGAATATTGCAAGGCCAATACACTCAGAAGTGGTACTCAACTATCAGGAGTTATTGATGATGCCGATGTTGAAGAAGATAACTTATATTTCACACATAAGATGAATTCAGAACCAATATGGGAGAAATCTACAATTGAGAAAAGTAAACAAAAAAATTTTGAAGTAGAATCAACTCATGATTCCAATAAGAATGTTATGACAAAAAAACCTCAACAAGTTGAAGGAAGGCCGCCGCCACCTTTTCCTCAGCGGTTTCAGAAGTCTAAGCAAGATTTTCAATTCAAAAAATTCTTGGATGTCCTGAAGCAACTTCATATCAACATACCAATAGTGGAAACATTGGAGCAAATGTCCAATTACGTAAATTTCATGAAAGACATATTGTCGAAGAAGCACAGACTACGGGAATTTGAAATTGTTGCTCTCACTGAAGGGTGCACAATAGTGTTAATGAATAAATTGCCACCGAAATTGAAGGACCCAGGGAGTTTTAATATTCCTTGCTCAATGGAAATCATTATTTAGGCAATGCATTATGTGATTTAGGTGCAAACATAAATTTAATGCCTATGTCTTTTTTTAAGATATTAGGAATTGGGAAGGCGATTCCTAAAACTGTAACACTACAGCTAGCTGATCGTTCTTATACACGGAAGGTAAAATTAAAGATATGTTGGTAAGAGTTAACAAATTTATTTTTCTAGTAGATTTTATTATTCTGGAATGTGAAGCTGATAAAGAGGTACCAATTATTCTTAGAAGACCTTTTCTAGCCACTGGTAAAACATTAATTGAAGTACAGAAAGGTGACTTAACAATGAGAGCTAATGACCAGCAAATAACCTTTAATGTTTTTGATGTCATGAAGTGTGCAAATACAGATGAAGATTGTCACACCATTGGGATTATTGGCATAGTAGCGAAGGAAGAATAGGCAGAATTTTGTTACAACAATTTTGATAATGAAGCTAACTTAGTTGAGTTAAATGAAGAAGAACTGATTGAAGAACTTAGTGAACTGATGAAGGTTAATCAACTTGAAAATGGAACAATGAGGAGTTTTGAATCTTAAAATTTATCAAAGCGTTCTTTTAAACCTCCTCGACCTTCTATAAAGGACCCTCCTACTTTGGAGTTGAAGCCTTTTCCATTACATTTGAAGTATGCCTACTTAGAAGACAACAGCACATTGCCAGTAGACAAAGAGAAAATTAAGGTTATTGAAAAATTACCACCACCTACTACAGTTAAAGGTATTCAAAGTTTCCTTAGCCATGAAGGATTTTATCGATGATTTATTAAGGAGTTTTCGAAGATATCCAAACCCCTGTGTGTATTTTTAGAACATAATAGAGCTTTCAAGTTTGATGAACCTTGTGTGCAAGCATTTTAAGGAATTGAAAAAGCAACTGATAACAGCACCGATTGTCATAGCACCGGACTAGACATTACCTTTTGAACTTATGTACAATGCCAGTGACTTCGCTGTAGGAGCAGTGCTTGGACAAAGGAAGGATAAAGTGTTTCATACCATTTACTATGCAAGTCAGACACTAACAGATACGCAGTTGAACTACACCACTACTGAGAAGGAATTATTGGCTTTGGTATTTGCATTCGACAAATTCAGATCCTATTTAGTTGGCACCAAAGTTACAATTTATACGGATCATTCTGCGATTAAGTATTAGGTGACCAAGAAAGATGTCAAGACAAGATTAATTCAATGGATATTGCTGCTACAGGAATTTAATCTAGAAATTCGAGATAGGAAAGGCACAGAGAATCAATTGGTTGATCACTTGTCGAGGCTTGAAGTAGGAAATGAAGACGGTAATATTCAAATCATTAAGGAGGATTTTCCAGATGAGCAACTGCTGGTTGCCACGGCATTACCTTGGTATGTCTATATTGTCAATTTCTTAGTAAGTGGATTGCTGCCACCTGAGCTCAACAGTCAAAGATAAAGAAAATTTCTCCATGATGCTAAGCAATATTATTGGGATAAGCCATTTTTATTCAAACATTGTGCAGATCAAATAATTTGAAGGTGTGTTCTGGATGACGAGATTCATAGTATTTTACACCACTGTCATTCAGCACCATATGGAGGACACTTTGGGGAAACTCGAACTGCTGCAAAAGTTCTCCAATCTAGCTTTTATTGGCCAAGCATGTTTAAAGATGCACATGAATTTTGCCAAGCTTGCGATCGTTGTCAACGAACTAGGAACTTATCAAAGAGGTATGTAATGCCATTGCAAAACATTCTAGAAGTCGAATTGTTTGACATGTGGGGAATCGACTTTATAGGTTCATTTCCACTCTCATGGGGCAATATATACATCATTGTAGTTGTAGATTACATCTCCAAGTGGGTTGAAGTTGTCACTCTCCCTACGACTGACACTAAATTAGTGCTAAAGTTTCTGCATAAGAATATTTTCACCAGGTTTGGTACTCCTCATGCTTTGATTAGTGATGAAGGTTCTCATTTTGACTACAAGATAGTTGCTACTGCCTTGAATAGGTATGGTGTTAAACATAAAATTGCCATGACATATCATCCCCGCACAAATGGACAAGCTGAGGTCTCTAATAGAAAGATTAACAAATTTTGGAGAAAGTAGTCACAAAAATTGGTCATCCAGATTGGATGAAGCTTTGTGTCATAGCGTACTATCTTCAAGACACCATTGGGAATGTCGCCTTTCAAGGTCGTCTATGGGAAGCCTTGTCATTTTCCTGTTGAACTTGAACATAAGGCATTTTGGGCAATTAAGAAATTGAACATGGATTGGATTAATGCTAGAAATAATTGACTACTAGAGCTGAATGAGATGGAGGAATTTAGAGCTCAAGCTTATGAGAATGCCAAACTATACAAAGAAAAGACAAAGCGATAGCATGGTAAGAAGATTTTGCCACGACAATTTGAACCTGGACAACAAGTGTTGTTGTTCAATTCCAGGCTGAAATTGTTTCCTAAAAAATTAAAGTCTCGTTGGTCTACCCATTCGAGATAATTCATGTTTACCTTTATGGAGCTGTAGAAGTCAAAGATGGCAAGACTGGTTTTAACTTCAAAGTCAATGGCCAACGTTTGAAGCATTATTGGGGAGCTCCCATACTTCGTGATAAACATTCTATTGCTCTTCGAACTGTGTCGTGTTTTCTTTTGCTTGGTTTTAGTTAATTATTTGTTTTTGATTTCCTTCTTTTATTAGTTTAATTAATTTTTGTTTCTTTCTTTTGTTGCAAGTAGATTTTGGCCTAGGCTTTGTAATAGTTTGCCCACCTACCATACTTGCAAATTTTTTAGCTAAATTTTTATATTATTTTTTTCTTTTCCTGCCTAATTCTTTCTTTACCGTGTCAGGCCATAATTTTAAGCTAATCTTATCCCCACATCACTGTTTTATTCTCTCTCATTTTTACCTTAGTCGATTTATTTTCTTTCTGCAAGTTATTTTTAGTTTATTCTTTTACACCATTTTTAGTTTTTCCTCCATAACTGTAAAGGTCTTAACTTTTTCTTTGTACAATTACTATTTCTTCTCAAATGGCTCGACATATGCCATCTCCATCAACCTCTATGCGTCCGAGAACATTTTTTAGTAAAGCCTCTAAAGAAAAGTAAAACATGAAGACATTAAAGCGACTCTTTTGCATGGAAAAAGGCTTTCTTTTTCAAGACACAACCTTTATGGGATACACTAAAGTAATTTCTTTCGTAGTAGAGAAATATGGACGGCAACTCTTTTGCCTTCATTCTAACGATGATCTCACGAAAGTTGTAAAGGAATTTTATGCCCATTTAACCTCTCCAGATAATGCTTTCATCTATGTACGCGGTCCTTTGGTGTTATTCGATGAATACTCCATCAATGCACAATATGGTTTACCTAAAGGCCCTAATGAACATTCTCAATTTGTCAAAAAAATAACAGTAGAAGGACTCAATCAAGTTCTTGCGGATTTATGTGTGGAAGGGACCAAATGGACAGTTTCTCGGAATGACTGCTACACCATCGATCGTGTTTCTTTGAAACCCCATTATAGGGTATGGTACCATTTTCTTAAATCTTGCCTTAACCCTTCAACTCATAACTCTACTATTTCAAAGGAACGTATGTTGTTACTGCACTCTATTGTGACTGGAAGAAATAAAAATGTTGGAAAATTTATTTTTAGAGAATTTCATCACTGTGCACAAAAGAATGCAAGCACCCTAAACTTTCTATCTCTCATTACTGCACTTTGTCAAAGGGTTAATGTCCCTATCCAAGCAAATGAGGAAAAAATCCCTAACAAATGAGCCATCACCAAATAGATTGCCATGAGATTTTTAGGGGAAGAAGTGCCACGGCATCCTGGCTCTACATCAACATCTTCTCCACCTACTAGTACACATGCCACTCCATCCACATCTCATAATAATTTCAAGCAACAAGTGCTCAGTACTCTTGAGATGTTGAAACAACAGTTTCGTTTGATACAGAAGCAACAACTGAGGATAGCTACTAATCTAAGAAGGGGTCAAGAAGAAATGGCTTTCTTTTGGGGCTATGTCAGAAGGAGGGATAATGCCATCAAGAAATCTCTTCAGAAAAATTTTACCAGGCCCATGCTGACATTCCCTACTTTTCCCAAAAAGTTGTTATCAGATCCAGAGGATGAAGATGAGGAGGAAGTTGAAGTCATTGTGACAGACACTACCACACATCCATCCATGGTAGAATAGAAGAACAAAGAAACAGAAGGAGAGGAAGAGAAAATAGAACCGATGAACATTGACTCAGATAAGGAAGGAGATAAAATGAAACACACTTCTGCACCACAGGAACCTGCTACTGCACCTCAAACCACTGTACCCATATCGGAGCAAGATCATGAGATTAATCAACTGATTGATGATCTCATGAAATTAGATGATGATGATGATGATGATGTACCAATCAATCAGTTGAAACGGAGGCAGTGCTACAACCACGCTGCTAGGAAATCCACCCGACCTAACTAAAGTAATACAAATCCTTTCCAAGTTTTTGTTTTTATTTTTCTTTTGCATTTTTTCTCATTTTTACATGTGTTTTTCATGCATTCATAATTGTATTCATTGCATTTTCTACATATCTATTTGTTTTTGCATATGTGAAATTTTGTGTCTGATCATGCATTGAGGACAATGCATCCCTTAGGTTTAGGGGTGTGTTGCACATATTGCATGCATGATATATTTTGTTTAAACATTAGATCATTTTGTTACTCATTTTTCCATGACATACAAATGCTAAATGACTATTAGACCATGAGAAGTATATTGTTATCTATGATGTTCGATGAGGAAAATAACTCTTTAAATTGTGAAAATTGTGATAATTGATTAGGTATGTTTAGCTTAAGATAGTCGTATGAAAATTGATGCCTAAAAGTAGAATGACCTAAGTATAATCGCAATTAGTCTATAGTAGGGTTCATTTAATATACTTAGAAGTCTTGAAACTAAGATCAGTAAATTAGCATTGTGTAATAATAAATACCACGGCAAAGCTGAGGGTAAATGAATAAATAAAATAAAATTTAAAAAGACACTATAAAGCACTTCAATGTTTGAAACTGTTGAGTAGGCCAGTAATACTTTGTTTGCTCCATTGTATTATTGATCAAAAAAGCAAGATCAAATAAGAGTGAATAAAAAAACAGTTTAGGGGCACTCTATTGTAGTAGTAGGCTGAGTAGTTAAAGGGGTAGTTGTTTGCTCCATTAATCTTTTTAGTCAAAATTTTTAGCTTCATGAATGAATTACATTCAAATTGTGGCGTGATGTAATACCTGGAAATCTAGTGTATGCTCCATTGAGATTGTCAAGTAAAGAAATCATGTGACAAGATGAATTCCCGAGAAAAAAAATTATATAATGTAAGGACAGAATAAGTATGAGAAGAGAAATTGATTTTAGTGGAAGGATAAACTAAGTACATTAGGAGGTGCTTGCTATAGTCAGAATTGTACGAATATTTAGGAACTTTTATTTATAGGTAACACTTCCTGCACTTCGTATGCTAAACAAACCTGTAAAATTTGAACCAATTTTTTATTTAGACAAAAGACTACTGAGAATGGAGGTATAAAATATGTTTTGTTTGGTTTAGCAGTACAACAGGCAATTGTGTAGTTATGACAAATTCATGCATGCATGCATGCATGCATTCATACATATCTGCTTGAGGACAAGCAAGACTCAAGTTTGAGGATGTGATAACTCTAGAAAAGAGTTATATTTTGAACCTTTAAACTTGATTAAATGTTTGTACTTAAGAAGATATATTTGCATTTTTAGGTTATTTTTAGAACATTGCATAATAACGCTTGGATTGTGCCTTAAATGTCATTTCATGTTACTTTTACTATTGGGAATAAGGGAATTGGTTGTTGTATGAAGCAGGTGCAAGAAGGATGAAGAAAAAGAGGAAGAGAATGAAGGTAGTGAAATATTTCCATGGCAAAAGGTTGGATGGATTCAACACAAATGCCGTGGCAATTCCGGGAAAATGCTGACGCAGAACTTGTAACACCCATAACCCGTTTTCATTACCAAAATAGGGTTACAAAGTATTACCTTACTATACGGAACTTTTTTAGAACAAATAGTTGTCAAGCATTTAATTAAATCAACAAAACTCATATATAATTCAAAGTGGAATAATCATACATTTATGGATCTTAAATCGAGCTTTCAAGGCCTTAAAAATAGTTTAGAAACAATCAGAGACCAATTCGAGACAATAGAAAATTTGGGACAAAAGTGAAATTTTCCAAACAGGGGTCACACGGTCGTGTGTCCAAGCCATGTGACAAAGCCCAAACTGTGTGGCTCCAGACATGGCCATGTCGCTACTCCGCACGCCCGTGTTCAACCTCTCACATGTCTGCATGTATGGACCGTGTAACTCTCTGATTTGGATCGCACGGCTGAGTCGTAGGCCATGTGTCAACCTATGTGAGAACTGCACCTATACTATTTTTAAACACACTCTAGGCACATGCCCGTGTGGATTACCCGTATGCTTCACATGATCGTATGACAGCCCGTGTCTCTAGCCGTGTGATCCTAGAAATGTCCTACTTCAAGCTCAAATTTCACCCAATTGCGTAGGTACCTAAACCAATGGCAAAACATGTAATCACAAGGCTTCAAATACATACAAGAACATCCAAAACATGCTAATTCAATCCATTTAAGACCTAATCAATGGATCCATAATGACAACTCATCTCAATTACCCAACATTTTCACTACTTTAGTTTCATCACACAAGTCTCAACATATTCAAATTTAACTTACCTTCAATTCACTTATATCATACCTAATTCAAGCCACACTTACCATTTTCATGATTGTTCACTTATACTTTAACATGGATTTAAACATACATACCATATTTAAACTATCATACCACAACATCAAAATACACCATCAAACACAATACATGTACTTATGAACATTATAGAACATAACCGAATTTCCTATTACATGCTATATAAGCCAATATAGATTCAAGGGTTACTAATAATTCCTCGAATAGTGTAATTTCTCCGTGCTGATCCGATCTCCCAATCCACAAAATGTATCTATAATTAAACAAGACAAACACAAGAGTAAGTTTTTCTAAAGCTTAGTAAGTTCGTCAATTGAACGGTAAAGATTACTATATTATGCATATTAATTCAATTAATAGAACCTATAAACAATGTTTCCAACAATAAAGTCCTTAACAGGGTTCCTGGCGATAAGGTTCTTAGCAGAGTCCCTATCAATCACAGTTCACAACAGGTGAGTAATGCTCAAATCAATAGTACCAACCAATTTCCATATTTCAATAACATTCAGTGATCATTAAAGATAATGCCCGATGAACGATAAATAGATACGAGTACTTGATTAACCATCCAACACACCAGATGCTCATAAGAGCCAGTACCATCCAGTACACTAAATGCTCATACGAGCCAGACCAACTGGTAACACACCTAGGCTCTAAGTGCCTAACCCATAGACTAACATCCACCCCCATAACACACCAGAAAACACTATAATATAACACGATAATCTGCAACAAATGCAGGACCTCGGTATATTCAGTGAACAAAGGATATATAGAAATCATCGTCACATCTCATATCAATCCCGTACCGCGCGTAAAATAAACTATTGGCATGCCAATCGTACTCTATCCTACGTTCATCGGCTCAGGAGATATCAACAGTAAACAATGTTATATCAATCCAGTACTTCAATTCTCAATTTCATGGAGTCAATACATCATCTAACAATCAACAATATAGTTCATACAATAAGCATTTAAGAAAATAAATTAAGATTAAACCAAACGAACTTATAGGACTGATTTGCAGTAATGGTCCAAAATAGCTTAATCAATAATCGACGTTGTGTCAATTCATTATTTTCATTTTCAATTACACACATCAATATAATTCAATAATTAAGGCATATAATACATTTAAAAATGTACTAAATTTAAACCGTATGAACTTACCAGACTACATTGCAGCAACGGTAAAGTATAGGGGCTATTTGGTAATTTCTTCTGTTTCTCAGTTTTCCACTTGTTTAGGATCTAAAATAATAATTTCATTCGATTCAATAATTCTAACAGCAAAATTAATTCATTTCATACAATTAAGTTCTTTTTTACATTTTTACAAAATTACTCCTAACATTTTACTTTTTATACAATTTAGTCCCTAACTCAAAACTTGCAATTTAACCAATTTTAACCAAATATCATTTTAGCCAAATTATTCACTATTTCTCTACAGCCCACACATGTTATTTCACATCAAGTCCTTGTAATTTTATCTCTTTAACATTTTAGTCCTTAAATATTAAAATTGACAAAAGACTACTTTATAAAATAGTCTTGTTTAACAACCAAGCTTAGTAATCTATCATAAAACTTCAAGAATAACTAGTCCACGGGTTAGCTAGGTTAAGCTAATACGAGCTCAAAAACATAAAAATTACTAAAAACGGGTGAGGTTTACTCAACAAATCGAAGAGCCAAAGCTCAACCGAAGCTTCTCCTATTCTTCTTCTAGGGTTTCCAATGAACAAGATGAAACAAAGAAAAATAAAAAAAATGTTTCTTTACTTTGTTTTGTTTTAATATTACTTTTTTTCTTAATTTACAATTTTACCCTATCTTAATTTCACTCAAATTTAACAATTTTATGCCTAGAAACTGTCCACTAATTATGCAAATGGTATAATTACTATTTAAAGAAGGTTTAATTGCACAATTGGTCCTTAATTTAAATTAAATTCCAACTAAATAAACTTAATTACAATTTAATCCTAAACTAATTAGGATTAAAAGAGCAAATAGCCCAAAACATAGTGGATTTAATCATGTCACCACCGCTTGGACTTTTTGACCATGGTTTAATTACCATTTTGATCCTTGTAACATTTTAAATCTATAGCGATTAACTTTTACCCCTTTTACATTTTAATCCTTTTGCCTAAATTAAGCAATCAATCGTCAAAATTACCAGACCAAACTTCAATTCACCTATAATACGACTCTTTAAATATTTAATACAAATATCTATGACCCTAAATAACAGAAATGAGGTCCTAATACCTTATTTTCAATAACCATTTGACTTTTAAACCGAACCACTTATACTAACTTTTAATTCAATTAGTTAAATTCATCAAATCAAAATTCAATATAAAAATTATTATTAGCTTGTATAATTTAAATACTAATTATACGAGCTTACTCGTTGAATTTGTGGTCCCGAAACCACTATTTTTGACACCACTAAAAAATGAGTTGTTACAGCACTCAGTCCTCATCACTCTCAACCAACTGGATGTGTACTAGATAAATCCACCTGAAAGAGAGGGAGAAAAGTGTGTGCTAAGAGGGGGACCTACCCTATAAAAGAGAAAAGAAGGAAGGAAAGAAGATTTTGGAGGGAATTTTACACGAGGTTTTTAGAAAAGGATTAGGAGAGCAATTTTCTCTCCAGAAAACTTGTGAGAAATTCCAGAGAAAATGAGAGAGTAGTAGCTTAAAAGGAGAGCAGAGACACAAGGAAAGAGACGAACAATCAGCCTTGGGTCCTGCACGATTCGGCAGCATCGAAGTGAAAGTTGGAGTGGCGAAAGCTTCCTACAGTTCTACCTTCACTCTATTAATTAATTTCTATGATTTCTAAATTGTTAACGATGGAGTTGAATGTTATTCTGATTTTGGATTTTAAATCTCAACCATGAGCTAATTTCATTTGGGTTGGAATTGCTGGATCTATCTTGATACATTTAATGATCATGGTGATATTTTGAATAGATCTACTGCTTTATTCGGTTTGGATTATTTTGAATATATGCATGCAAGCTATAGACATAGATGAATGCATGGTATATCCTTAGACTTGATTTATTTTTGAAAAGGTTAAATAAGATGGATCGTAACCAAATGATATGAACGAGTACTCAAGCGAATACTTGTAGCACTCTAGACATAGAGTTGTGATCTGTACAGAGTAAGGAAGAATATTGTTAGGTATTGTTCTTGAGACTTGTAGACGTACAAAGACATAGAATGATAGCTTTAATTCTAGCTCTCAAAAAAAGCAGAATGCAATAGTTATACTCTGAACAGTAATTTGGTCAAGATTTTGCCATGATATTATTATTTCATTAAGATATAATCCAAGTAATTCCAACCTTCCCATTCAACAGCATTAATCCTTTCAACTTTGTCTCGTAGAATTTCCACTGCATTTTATTCATTATTTGATTTTTAAATTTCATATATTAGTACCTCACTTCGAATCAATATTCTATTTATTTTGCCATAAGCCTAATTAATACAGTTTATAGTAATAACTCAATCATATTTTTACCTATTTCAATCCATGTGGAAACGATCTCACATATCACTTTATTACTTGATTCAACGTGTATACTTGCACATTCGCATTATATATTCACACGCGATAATTACTTGCAGAGTTGCAAAAATTGCATGATATTTTTCATGTTTCGATGCTCAAGAGATATCATTCAGATCTGTCTCACATTCTTTCGATGGGAGAAATTGAAATTCAACCCAACTTGTCTTACGAGGAAGAACTGGTCAAAATTTTAGCTCGTGAGGTGAAAGAATTGCGAAATAAACGTGTTCCACTTGTAAAATTTATGTGGCGTAGCCATAGCATCGAGGAAGCGACTTGGGAATCGGAAGAGACGATGAGATAGTAGTATCCTCACCTCTTTTCAGGTAAATTTTGAGGACGAAATTTATTTTTGGGGGAGATTTGTAACAACCAGGAAGTCGGTAGTGTCAGAAAATATGGTTTCATAACCTTGATTCTATAAATCAGACTCATAAATATTTTATTAAATATTTACAAAACTAGTTTATTAGTGGATTGACTTTCGGCTAGATAATTTTGTTGAATTAGTGTTTAAATTAAGTAAGGGACAAAATTGCGTGAGTGATAAAAGTAGGAATTATTAAGGAATTTCAATTAGAATTGAATAGCTAAAGGACTTATTAAGCAAATAAACCTATATATATAAGGCTATAAAGATAGACGGTCATAGTATAATGTATATATGTTTTTTATATTATAAAATTTAAGTTAAAAATTATGTTAAAATAAAATAAAATAATGAAATAAAATGAAAATGAAAACAAAGAGAAAGAGAAACTAAAGTATGTTGTTCCTTTATCATTTTTCATGTCGAATTGGAGAAGAAAGGAAGAAGATGCTTCGATTATTAAGTTCAATCTTTGAAGCTCAATTTGGTTAGTACATTTTGGTCATTTTTACATAACTTTTATGTTTTTGGAACCCCAAGATCATGAGCTAGCTTACCCATGTTGGAATTTTTAAAAGTGTTGAAGTTAATGGAAGTTGCCATTGTAGAGAAATTTAAGTTCTTGGTGATATTTTCACAGATTTAAAGGGTGGAAGTGAAATGGGACTATTTTGTAAAGTCAATTGTTAATTTTATGCAAAAAAAGGACTAATTAGTGTAAAATTTGAAATTAGGGGTATATTTGAGAAATGGGAAATTCTATAGGGACTATAGGAATATTCGGCTTTAATATTGGGGGTTAAATGTGGAAATTTTGTTAGTCTCAGTTGTAGGGACTAAATTGAATTTTATGCAAAAGTAGTACAAAATTTGTAATTGAATGTGAGTTGGGTTGTGTATTGTTAATTTGTTTTATCTGTTTCAATCTGTAGCTAACGTCGTCTCGAAATCCTCGGGAAAGAAAGGAAAAGACAAGGTCGACGACGAATAGTTCAAAATTTACGATTTGTGTTTCTATAATCCGAATTATTTCTAATTGTTGCATTTGAACATTTCATTATATAGTAAGTTATAAGGTAAGCTACAAAGTTGATTAAGCATATGTGTGATGGAATTGGTCAATTTTGTTGATAGCTTGGAAGTGTTTTGTCTTGGTTTAATTGCATAATGTTGTCATGAATGAGTTGGTTATATTTATGTGCTAGATAGTATCTTAGCATGGATTTAGTAAAAGACATATTTATGTCTATGATCTATTTAAATGATTAGGTAGCCTTTGTATTTTGTTTGTTTGTTTGAGGTGCCATTTGAGCCATATTGGTTAGACACTCAATTGATTGAATAGGTGATGTTATTGTTTCTTATTGGTAGGTGAAATTGGCTTGAAATGAACTTTTAAAAGATGAGATTTTACCATTTTTTAACTTAGGTATCGATATTTTGGCATCTGGTATCGATACTTGGCCTTATAAAAAGTTTTACAACAAACATAATGCCAAAATGGTATCTATTTTTATTTTGAGTATAGATACTTTTCATAAAATATCAATACCATAAAATAATTATCGATACTCTTGTTTTGCAAGTAAAATAGAATTGAGTTTTGGTATCGATTTTCATTTAGGTATTAGTTCAGTATCAATACCAACTACGAATTTTCATAATTGACCATAAAACTTTAAAAATTTATAATTCAATCCTATTACATGCCTGGATTTCACAATTAGGTCCTTATAGAGTTCAAATTTTTAATATGTTTGATTATATGTGATTTAAAAGATAAATAATTGATTTTTTGTTGAGTAAAGCATTTATCAATTGTTGAATTTTGTCATAGCATCTTTTTACTCGGGTCCGGCTACCGGGCCGAGTAAGGGGTGTTACACTAATAAGCTAATTAAGTGTGTAGGATATCAATTCAGGTCAAAGAATATAAGGAATAATGAGTGGGCCACGAGACGAGGAGCCCGATAGCATAACGAAGCTGCCAAGGCCCAAATTGCACTCGACGCTGTGATGAGGAGCTTCCTCTCTTCACGACGATGCGATGGAATTGGAAAGATTTTGCACGGTGTTGACATCGTGACGAGAAGCATTCCCATGTCTAGATGACGCAACTTGGCGTGGAAGAAAAGATTTGATTTCCTTGGATGGCATATTTGGGAAATTTCCATAATTGGACCCTAGCCTTTAGCAGAATATTTTATTTATTGGTATCTAAGTGTATCTCGGGATTATTTGGTCACTAAGTAGGTTGTTGTCTATATAAGCAACCTTAGGGTCACCGGAATTGTAAACAGACCTAGACAGACAGTTTTACTATTCAGCTTTATTTTCTTTTCATGTTTGTGTAGTCAATACTTTTCTATTCCAATGTGAAGACAATCGCGAGTGGACATTGCTCAGACATCGTGCTTCAAATATATTCATGATCTTTCTCCTATCTCTTCTTATTTTATTCGATTTTTTATCTTTCGATTAATCATTATATAAATATTAGAATAGATTATTGTGTTTATTTTATATCTTGAATTATTCGATTAATAAACTTATTTATTTGTTAAGTAATTATTTATCTAAAATTGATTATTTATTCAAGGCTACATAGTATATTAGGGAGTGACACCCTTGATAGAATGTTGAGACAGGTGAGACCAGAAGGGTATCCTATCGTGTTCAACTTGTGCCGAGCAGTGAGATCGGAAGGGTACCTGTATGCCTAGGAAGAGATCAGAAGAGTGACTTAGGTGGAAATCCTTAATGAAGATGAATCGAGGGGGTAGTCTTAGCTAAGGGTGATAAATAACTTAATTGAGGATAATTAATTATTTAATTAGATAATTAGGGATTTAATCAATCATAGCCTAGAGGCTCACATTGCCGACACTAGGAATAGGGAAGTCAATTAGGTTAATTTAGGTTTAGATAATTTAATTATTTTAATTAAAATATTATTTTGGATTCACGCTACTAATTCATGACTCGAGTAGATTAGTAATTTTTTTGTAATTAATTTAATATTAATATTTCCAATATGCAATCCCTTGGGTACGATCCACAGAATAATTACAAGTGTTTCATTGTAACATATACT
>JABEZY010274467.1:0-14155 GCA_013467495.1 Gossypium gossypioides
TTTATTTATTTATTTTTTTCTAAATAATTATTTTATTTCCTCTTAGTTAATTCTTAGATTTATATTAGTTTACTTATATCATTGTGTTGAAGTTTTATTTCATTATTTTAGAATTGTAAATCTCTTTATGGGTTCGATCCTCGAAATACTTCCTTTAACATGAATATTTCATTGTAATTTATTACTTAATAGTGATCACGTATACTTTTGAGTCGTAGAGGAAAGTTGAATCCAAGTTTGAAAGAAAGCTTTAGACATTAAAATAGATTCAATGTAATACAATAAGACTTAGGAACTTGTATACTTACCATATGGGATAAGAACCATAGGGTATAATTAAATCTATAAAACAAAAAGAAATGTGGAAGGAATGGTTAGAACCTTTAAGCTAAGCTTTTAGCGAAGGACTACATGTAAAACTGGGGCATCAATTTTTAGGAAACCTTTTTACTTGTTGCAATGCTCAAGCCATTTTACATTCTTTTATCCATTGTAAGTACTTTTGATTACATGATATGGTAGATTCATATCAAGGCATCATTATTGAATAGGTATCTTGAAGAAATAATTTATATGGTGCAACTAAGGGGTTTCATAGATAAAATCTAAGACAATAAAGTTTGCAAGTTGCTAAGGTCCATATTTTGACTTAAGTAAGTGTCTCGCTCATGGAACCTATGGTTTGACTAAGCAATCAAAACATATGGGTTTAAGCAAAATATTAATAATCTTATATGTTAGTGGTATGCCTATCATTGGGATTGATATTGCGCTGTTACAAGATTTATACATAGATAAAGTTTTGGAACATTAAGAAATGTCTAATATGTAGAAAGGTATACAACTTTCAGCATCAAGTTTTTATCTTTCTTTGAAAGATTGTCCGAAGAAAGTGAAACAAAATGAGTATATGAGTAAGGTTTCTTATGAATTTGCAATATAGAGCTTTATGTATGCAATTCTTCATACACATCTAGATATTTGTTCCACAGTTAAAATAGTGAGTCAATATTAGGCAAATCCTTATCTTAAGCACTTGCAAATAGTAATGCATATACTCAAAAGTCTAGGAAAAAAAGGGTTTATTTGATTGTACACTATGGAACGTGTTTAGTATGACTCATATTTCAATTAAATTTGAGAAATAATCTCCCAGAAATAATCTCCTAGTTAACCTTGGTTTATTTGTTTCAGTCGAACTCTGATTAGTCTAAATTATTTTATTATTTGACCTACGAATTTAGCCTATAAATAGGCTCTTTTACAACCTTAGAAAATACACCATTAAAAGATTAAAACTCATAACACTTTTTGAGAATTTTTGTGTTTACGTTTTGAGGGTTCTTTATTTTAAAGTTTCGGGGTTTAATTTTTGTCTCCATCTTTTGTACTTTTCATTCTTTTGCCATTATATTAAAATTATATTTGTTCGTGGTTTTTTATTCTCTTTGGAAGGTTTTTCCATGTTAAATTTGTGTGTTTAATTTCTCAATTTCTTCCACTATTTTTTATATGTTCCTTACTTAATCGGGTCGATCCCTAACAAGTGGTATCAGAGCTAGTTCAAGTTTGATAGATCAACGCGTTCAGAAATGGAAAGAACAAGGTTTGACATTAAGAAGTTCGATGGTGTCACAAACTTCAATTTGTGGCAAGTTTGGATGATAGCAATTCTAGTTCAGATCGGCTTGAAAAAGGTCATTACTAGGAAAAAGTCTAAGAATCTAGATCAGAAAGAATTGGAAAAGCTTGATGAAAACGCCCTGACAGCATTCAAGTTGTACCTCGCGAATAGGGCATTGTAGGAGGTATTGAAGAAGAAAACCTCATCTGCCTTATGCAAAAGGTTAAAAGCTCTTTATGTGACAAAGTCACTGGCTGACCATTTTGTAACCTCCCTAACCCGGCCTAGATGTTATGGCTAGATTGAGAAACCTACATTAGCCACCAAAATGGCTAAGCTAACTTACGTTACTTTTGAAAACCTTAAATAAACTCATTTTAGAGAAAAACCGTAATTGTACTTTGAGCTAGTTTAAAAACATTCATTTATTAGCTCATTTGTACTTAAGATTCATTTAATTATTGACAGTGTTGTTTTCGAAAAATCGTTTGTTTGTCGTTTTACTTTGTAAAAACTTGATCTTAACTAATGCAGCGGGAAAAAAACCATTATTCATGTCATTTTGGAAATCCTGTTGCCTTCTCGATTTGTTTTTTTTTAAAAGCGGTTTCTTTGCAATGCAGCAAAAATTAGGGAATAATGTCAAATTTTACTTAAGTCGGATATCATGCATTTTTCGGTTATGATGCTCAAGTAATCCATGCATGCAAAAATCCCCAAATGAAAAGGTACCAAGCTACAGACCAGAAATAATTAAAAATTATAAACCAAAACTAATAAAGACTTAATAATACTTATTAAAAATAGCCTGAGGTCTAAGGTGATTCTCCGTATGTCGAGTCCAGTCCTAGTTTCAAGGTTTGCCTGAAAAGTTAAACACTATGGGGGAGTGAGCTTATGAAAGCTTAGTATGAGTCAAAGAATTATTTAAACAGACATAAATATCAAATACAATGAAACATATTAGCATTAATAGAAGAACCATCATTGGATTTTTATATCATTATATAGCCATTATCAAAACGATTTAAAACGGTGTATGAGTATGGACCATCATTCATTTGAGTAACAATCAATAATTTCGATACCATTCAATACAACACAATACAATACGTAGCATAAATCAATAACATTCAAGTATGTCATGAGCATGATGCAATGCAAAATGATTCCTATCCCAACCATCCACTACACACCACAAATTCCCCAGAACCCATTTGCCAAACTCTAAGGAATGCGAGTAAAGGTCGATTTGGTAAAACCACCAATGAATATACTTGCAGAAAATTTGTCATATAATGAATAAATGACATAAAATCGCTAAATAAAGAATAAATGCAATAAAATCGCCAAAAAACGAATAAATGTGATAAAATTGCCAAATCCTCTCGAATCTCTAGTGCAGTGCACTACCTACAAATAAGTGTAGACTTAATATGCCACCGAATCTCAACAAAACACTTTTGACAACCACAATAATAACCCATCCCAATGCATATGCAGTATGTCATACAATCTAATACATAGTCATAATTCAATACTTTCACAATTTATTAGCATGTTCTTTGATTACCAAATACTTTCAATGCAAAGGATCATTGATCCAAGCAATCATACATCTCATTATCTAACCATTCACAACAATATCAATGTGCAATCATTCAGTCAATTTAGCAACTTTGCTAACATGTCAAACTGTTAGGGCTCAAAACGTACCTGGTTCACCCACTTACAAATTTAATTACTTAGCTAATTAGCGAAGAACGATCAGGAAATAAAATGGTCAATTATATCATTAAAATCATTATTAACAATAAATTTTTTAAGGTAGGACCCACACCTTATTTTACGCTTTACTGCGACACACTTGCGAATCTTGCGATTTCTCTAATAAACTTTATAACGAACCTAAATTAAAAATCATCATTAAACAAAATAAATATGCCTCATAAACAAACCTAAACACCTACTTATGGGTTCAATCCAACCATTACAATTACAACAATTTTCAAATCCAAACTAGTTAGATTTCTTACACTGAATTGATGTGAATCGTACGCGCAAATGTCTTTCGACTTCACTGTTGGTTTAGGGCATTTAAGTCAGCTCCTAACACATTTAAATACTATTAAATTAGTAGCTAATAGTTGATTAAAATTCTTTATTTAATCAATTAACAACCTTTCTCAAATCTAAACTAAAACTTTAAACTAGGTTACAATCAACCACACATATGCTTCCCGAATTGTCGGATTTGAATTACTGATTGATTAAGATCAAATTTCCCCAATTAACACATAATTAAAGGCTGGTTAGGAGGGGCTCAAGAACCTAAGGTAATTCTAGAAAAAGATGGGAAAACAACAGCCACCTTTCTAGCCTTTAGGCGCACACACCACCACCAACAGTGACCAAATTGGGGTTGACTAAAAAGCGCATTTAGAAACACATGGAAGGCTGGAAAAATACCTTTTAAAACTTTAAAAATCACCCAAATGATAGATATAGAAATTAGGGTTTTTCAACTCACAAGATTCATCAAGAAAGACAAAATGAAATGGCGGTTACTCAGGCAAGAAGAAAGGGGCGGCAAATAATAGCTGCCGAAGGTTGAGAGAATTAGTCACTGGTTGCCAAAGGCTGTTGCGAAGGATTGCTATCAGCTGGTGGTGCACAGGGTTCGATAGAAGCTGGTGACTATCGATGATTGTCAATTGGATCCGAAAGATGCTGATGACTATCGATACTGGAAGTAACAAGAGGAAAGAAAAGAAAAAATCAAGAAGAGCAGAGGAGAAGGGAAGGACGACTAGGGTGAAGAAAATGAGATTAAAGGCTGATCAAATTTGTTAAAAATAATATTTATACTTAGGTTTAATTAGGAATGGGCGGCAAACACTTAAAAAGAATAAGGAATTTTGTAAAATTTAATTATTTTACAAGGGAAGGGATTTGAACTTAGGACCTTAATCTATTTTCCTTGATTTTCCAATTATCAATTAACCACTTGGATATTTCCTTATTTTTGAAATAATTTTTCAATATTTATTCGAAAAATAAGGTGCGTCACATACTAGGGTTTGATGCAAGAATTGCAAAATAATAAAAATTGGTGCGAGAGAAGGAATTTGAACTTGGGTTTCAAGGAAGGTTTCACTAAGACTTATCGAAAAAACCAATACCTAATTTGTTCCCTAAAAATGCAAATATAACCTTAAAAATTAGGGCATGAACAGTCTCTAGATTTATCCTCGATTTTTGGGATGTTACACGTTTTTTATTGAAACAACGTTTATTTACGTTTCGCATGAATGAAGGTGAACTTCTTAGAGATCACATTAGTCAAATTATTACTCTTTTAAATGATTTAAAGAATGTCAAGGTTAAGATTGATGATGAAGATCAAACAATGCTATTATTGTGATTTTACCCACTTCATGCAAGTCTTTTAGGGAGACCCTAATTTATGGTAGAGAGAAACTCTCATTCGAGGATGTGAAGGGTCATTTGTTAATTAAAGACAAACTCAAGAATGAGTTTGGTTCAAGTAGCAAGGCAGATAGGCAAGTTTCCATTTTGGCAGCATCAAAGAAGCGAGACAAAATGTGTCACTATTAGAAGAAGTTAGGTCATGTCAAAGTAGATTGTTATAAACTGCGAAATAGAAGGGCTATTGAGAGTAACGAGGAAGATGTTGCTAGTGCTAATTTAGCCGATGAAATCTGTGTTGATTTCTTTTTTGTGTGAATGAGTGATTGCTCTGAGCTTACGTCCAAGTGGATCCTAGATTCTAGATGTTCTTTCCACGTGTGTCCCAACAGAGAATGGTTCTCCACATACAATTCAGTTGAAGGTGGAGTTGTGTGCATGAGAAAAGATTCATCCAATAAGGTAATTAGTATTAATACAGTTAAAATTAGGATGCACGATGGGATGATTAAGACACTATCAGATATCAGGTATGTATTGTCGCGTGTGAAATGATATGTGAATTGTGCAAGTATACATGTCGAATCAAGTAATAAAGTGATAAGTGAGATCATCTCCACAGGGATTTGTTAGGTGATAAGAATGAAGTATGATTAATGTTATGCCAAAAGTAGTGATAAGGTTGCAGTGGTAATTTGAAGGAATAATGATATGTGCAATAGGTGTAACTAATAAATAATGAAAAATCCTATGATAAGACAAGAGTAAGAAAGCAATGGCAAATTTGAGAATAATTATGTGAATAATATGCAAACGAACACGTAAACAACAAAAAATGCTATGGAAAATATACTACGACAAAAGATAGAGGGTCTACGATGTTGATTTGGAAGGTCGGGATTACTAAGAATCTGCCTTTACTGATAGTAATGCCTTGGAAAAACCATACTCAATCTACTGCTCAAAAGAGTTCTAAAATGGTCTGCTTCTTTTGATAACAAGACCTCAAGTTACCTTGCCTTAAGCGATATTTGTTTATAGGCCTTTAGCACGGTACCCTGCATAGTTCTGTTCTTTTTTCGCATGAACGCTGCTCTATGTCTTGAGGCTGCTACAAGTATTTGGTCGAACACTTGCTCATATCATTAAATTTAAATCTCATTAACCTAAATTTGTTAGAATTAGATTAATTGAATGAACATGTTGTACACCATCTATGTCTAGAGTTTACAAACAAGTAATTTTGTAAAACAACCATTGAACGAAACAGTGTATTAAGGCAAATCTACACTTTAGTCATTAAAGAAAAGAAGAGTTTCAACAAGTAATCCCAACCCTAGGAGATTTAGCTCATAGGTTGGCAATTAAAATTCAAATCCAAAGTATCATTTAACATCATTTTCATCAAATCAGTTCACGAAGAGTAATCAAGAAATAATGGAAGAACTTCGAGAAGATAGCTTCCGCTTATCCAGCCCACGTTCTAGCGATGCAGTGTTCTATGGTGGCTGAGAGGGACATCTTTCGTCTTCCTCTTCCAGTATGTACTCAATCGATACCCTCTATTTTTTGCCTAATGATCTTCCTTTTTTTTCTATTTATTTTTTTTTGCCGCCTTTAGGGTTTCCTCCTTTGGCTTTTGTAATCGTTTTCCCTAGGGCAAATCCAACAGCCCATGATTTTCTTCACTTTTTTTCAGGTAGATATATCTGGTACAAGTTCAACCGGGCCTAAGATCGGTATGCTTTGAGTGCTAACTGGACATCTTCCCAATATTGCCACGGCATTCGTGTTGAGAAACTGTCCAAACCTTTGCCCCTACAAACCTTTACTCCTTTACTTCTTGTTCTTCATCCTGCACCTGCCAATCCACTCCACACACAACCCTTCCACGAGAAATTAAAAATAACTAAGATTTAAATACAGTCCAAGCTCCTAATTTTATGCTAAAAGAAGAAAAATACTAAAGGAATGTCCTAAAATGCAGCTAAATGTACCTAAGTACAAGGAATTAGCTAGATCTAAAGGCATGAAATGCAACTCTTTTCAAGAGTTATCACACCCACAAACTTGATTTATTTATTGTCCTCAAGCAAAATATGCATGAATGCAACTATTTTTTGCCTACACGCATAACCACCTTGTACTTTCAGTCCATTCAAAGAACAATATACACTTCAGTTCTTAGGAATCTTCTATCTCTTAAAACTTGTTCGAGTTTCCAAGGCTTGCTCAACAAAGGTTGTGCAAAAAATTCCTCCCTAAAAATAAAATTTCTGAAGTACTCATATGTGCTTTCTGGTCATAGCAAACATTTCCTAGTTTACTTAGTTCATTTGTTAGCTAAACTCAAGTTACTTTGTAACCCTTGCTCTAAGCCTACTCAAAATATTTATTTGTATTTATTTCTCTTTTTTCTATTATCCCTTTTTTCAAGTATATTAGGGGATTTAGCATGTCACAAATTCTTTGACTTGATAATCACAATGGAGCATACCATGAATTACCTAGTACTTAATCATGTCACAATTAAAATAAAAATCACTCTTAAAGATAAGGCTTTTCACTTGAAAGATAGATGGAGCAAACAACTACCTCTTTAGCTACTCAGTTTATTACTATAGTGGAGTGCCACTAATTTTCTTTTCTTTATTACACACTCTTACTTGGGCTCACCTTTCTAGTCAACAACACAATGGAACAAATAAAGTGGTGCTGACTTACCTGAAAATTCTAAGCATTGGAGTGTCTAATGTTCTCTATTTGAGTAATGTTGTGGCAATGTGACTGAGTTTGGCTTTAAGTCTCTAAGTTCATTAAAAGATACTTGCTACAATCCAAACATAATTGAGGTTAACACATCTCATTTTTAGGAGGTAATCTTCAAGCAACCTAAGCTAAGCTAAATTCAACTAATCCCCTGCTAGATGTTCTTAGTGTATTGAAGAATTTCAGCTCATCATCGAACAACATAAGTAAAGGTTGTATTCTGCATAGGCAAAATAGTACTTAGAATTTACGTGGTTGTGGCAAAACAATTTTAATGAGACTAGAATGAGCATACGTACTAGATATATAATGCAGCCTAAATGTAGAATACACCTCCAAACCTAAGGGATGCATTGTCCTCAATGCATGTACAAATATGTCACAGAAAAATAATAATATAGATATATACAAAAACTGTCATGGAAAAAGAAATAAAATGCATGAGGTAAGGAAAAAACTTCCCTAGCTTAAACTGGAATGTAGTTACTTAATTTAGCCCTGCGAGTGGATTTACGAGCACTGACTTTATACTATAGCTTCCTCTTCATGGGGTTCATTTCGTCCCCCACCTTATAAGTTTCTGTGAGCTCATCAATAAGATGATCGATGTCACGGTCTTGTGCAGTCATGGAAGCTAGTGGCGTGAGTGGAATAGGGTCCTTACCTTTCGTGGTGGCAGTGACAGTTTCATCTTTCTCTTATTCTTCTTCATTTTCAAGATTTATTGATGTCGTCTTTTCAGGATCCTCAACAATAGTTTCCCCTTTTCAGAAATGTCCTTAGGGTGTAAACAAAAAATACTCCATTCGTGCTTTTCTATGATAAAGGACACAGACTTGTCATAGACCATGTGTGGTTTGTCCTTGAACAAGAACCCTTGTTTGAAACAAAAAGGGCACTTTAAGATGATATTATTGTATTTTGTGGCTGCGACACTGTTGAAAATGGTTTTAGATCGGGTAGTGTTGGTCTGTGACAATTCAGCAGCATTCGAAGTATTCTTTACTCGTGCCATTGAAGGAGGATAGAAAGAAATCTCAAAAAATATGGTCAGAGGAGATGTAGGAGAAGTTTAAGTGAAAAATAGGGTAAAGATGGAAACATTGTGGGAAATGTAAGAGACGTGAGCAGTTGAAAAGAGGTGAGTAGAGGGCTGATTTCATCTCATACACTGCAGTGGGCCTCTTCATTATTTTGATCATATTAGCTAAATAAGATACCTGGGCTATCAACGTAATGATTGCATCAAGCTCTATGGTACCAGTAGAATATTGATAATCATTGTGGGCAATCTTTTCCAAAATCTCATATGCTTCATTATAAGATTTATCCAGCATAGTACATTTTGCAGAGGCATCGACTACCATCCTTGTATGTGCATTCAGCCCATTATAAAACATCTCCATTTGAGTCCAATGCTGGGATCCATGCATCGGGCATTTCTGAAGTAATTCTTTAAATCATTCCAAAGCTTCATTTAGTGTTTCATCCACTAATTCTCGAAAAGAGTGATGACATTTCTAAGCGTGGCATTCATATTTGATGGATTATACCGTAGCAGATATCTTTGGCAAATATCATTCCATGATGCCACTGTTCCTGATGAAAAAGCATTCAGCCACGCTCTCACATAATCTCTCAAAGAATATAGAAATAGTTTAAGCCGCAAGGCATCTTTAGGAAGAGCTTGTTGTCTAAACGAGTCACAGACTTCTAGAAAAAGTCTTACATGCAGTCTTGGATCTTCAGTGGGTAATCCACCAAACTGTCCTACTATTTGCAACATTTGAAACATTACTGAATTCAGCTCGAATTGTTGAGCTTGTATGTGTGGTCTTACTATCCCTGGATTCAAATCATCCAAAATTGGAACAACATGTTCCCGAATAGGTCTATCATCAATTGTATATCACACGATGAATAAGAGGATCAACATCCCAACAATTTGGATTCAATGGATCATTCAGACCAGGATCATTCCCTTCCCTAGCCATATTATGTAATTCCCTTCTTCTTTTTCACAAAGTTCTTTCAATCTCTGGGTCAAAAGGATACTCTTTGTTAACAAGAATACTTTACTAATGCACTAATGGAAACCCTGCAATAATTAAATACAACTAAGTTAGCTAAAAATAAGAAAACAAAAATAAAATAACAAAACCAAATTTCACCAATTGTCAATCCTTGACAACGGCGCCAAAAACTTTTCGTCTGTGAAATGATATGCGAATTGTGCAAGTATACACGTCGAATCAAGTAATCAAGTGATAAGTGAGATCATCTTCACAGGGATTGGTTAGGTATAAAATGGTTAAGTTATTATAATGAAGTATGATTAATGTTATGACAAAAATAGTGATAAGAATTCAGTGGTAATTCGAAGGAATAATGATGTGTACAATATGTGTAACTGATAAATAATGGAAAATACTATGACAAGACAAGAGTAAGAAAGAAATGGAAAATTTGAGAATAATTATGCTAATAATATGCAAATGAACACGTAAACAACAAAAAATGCTATGGCAAAGATACTACGACAAAGTATAGAGGGTCTACGATGTTGATTTGGAAGGTTGGGATTACTAAAAATTTGCCTTTACTGAAAGTAATGCCTTGGAAAAACCATACTCAATCTACTGCTCAAAAGAGTTCTAAAATGGTCTACTTCTTTTGAGAACAAGACCTCAAGTTACCTTGCCTTCAGCGATATATGTCTATAGCCCTTTAGCATGGTACCCTGCACTATTTTGTTTTCTTTCCATATGAACGCTGCTCTATGTCTAGAAGCTGCTACAAGTATTCGATCAAGCAGTTTCTCATATCATTCAATTTCAATCTCATTAACCTAGCCTTGTCAGAATTAGATTAATTTAATGAGCATGATGTACATCCATCTATGCCTAGAGTTTGCACACATGCAATATTGTAAAAAACCATTGAATGAAATAATGTATTAAAACAGATATACGTTTTAGTCATTATAGAAAATAAGAGTTTCATTAAGTAATCCCAACCTTATGATATTTAGCTCATGGGTTGGAAGTTAAAATTGAAATCCAAAGTATCATTCAACATCGTTTTCATCAAATCAATTCATGAAGAATAATCAAGAAATAATGAAAGAACTTTGGGAAGATACCTTTCGTTTGTCCAACCCATACTCTAGCGATGCAATGTCCTGTGGTGGCTGAGGGAGTCTGCCTTTGTCTTCCTTTTCTCGTCTCTACTCAGCCACTACCCTTTATTTTTTACCTAAGAATCTCCCTTTTTTATCTTTTGTTTTTTCTACCCCTTTAGGGTTTCCACCTTTGGCTTTTATAATTGTTTTCCCTTGGGTAAATCCAATAGCCCATGATTTTCTTTCCTCTTTTTTAAGTAGATATATTTTGCATCAGTTCAACTGGTACGCTTTGAGTGCTAACTGGACATCTTCTCAGTATTGCCATGACATTCGTGTTGACAAACTGTCCAAACCTTTGCCCTTGCAAACCTTCACTCCTTTTCTTCTTGTTACTCACCCTGCACCTATCAATTCGCTACCACACACAACCCTTGCAGGAGCAATTAAAAATAACTAACATTTAAGTACAGTCCAAGCTCCTAATTTAATGCTAAAACAACAAAAATAGTAATGAAATGTCCTAAAATGCAACTAAATGTACCTAAGTACAAGCAATTAGCTAGATCTAAAGGCATGAAATATATTTCTTTTCAAGATTTTTCATGTACCTAATTTACGAAAGGAACTCATCTTCTTAATTATTTTAGATTAGAAAGGTTGCAAAATTAACATCGAGTTGAGCAGCATAAAGGTGTCTTGTGGGCTCTCGTTTTGTTAAAAGGTAAAAGGACTGATAGTTTTTATATTTTGGAAGGTTCTACAGTGACCGATGAAACTGGACATCCCTCGGCTGTTACAGAGTTGAACTCAACTCATTTGGAGCGGAGGCAACTTGATCATAGGAGAGAAAAATGTATGATTGTTTTATTGAAGAGAGATTCTCTTTTGGATTAGATTTTGAAAATTTAGGGCACTGTGTTTATGAAAATTAGACCTGAGTTAGTTTTGATTTAGGAGTGCACAAGTCGAAGGCTAGAAGTCGTCCAACTTCTAAGCACAAATTTGTCTCAGTTAATTCCTTGTATAGTTCAATATAGGCTTGTGGCAGGCTTTCACAAATACGGCGTTGTGGAAATACAAATCAAGGTGGAGATTTGTTGAGTATGACTCATATTTCAGTAAATTTTGAGAAATAATCTCCCAATTAAACTCTGTTTATTTGTTTCAGTTGAACTCTAATTAGTCTAGATTATTTTATTATTATTTGCCCTACGAATTTAGCTTATAGATAAGCTCTTTTACAACCTTAGAAAATACACCCACTAAAAGATTAGAACTCATAACACTTTTGGAGAATTTTGTGCTTACGTTTTGAGGGTTCTTTGTTTTCAGTTTTTAGGGTTTAGTTTTTAAATCCATCTTTTGTACTCTTTACTATTTTGCCATTACAGTAAAATTATTTTCGCTCGTGGTTTTTTCTCCTCTTTGGAGGGGTTTTTCCACGTTAAATTTGTGTGTTCAATTTCTCAATTACTTCCGCTATTTTTTACTTGCTCCTTGCTTAATCGAGTTGATCCCTAAGAGAAAGGACTTAAAACCCATTGGATATTCAAATTTTAACTTCCAAAATTGTAGTGATTTAAGGAAATTAACATCGAGTTATCTATTTATCCTTAGTAGTCTGGCCATAGTTTAGAGAAGTTTCAAGCAGGCATGCACTACTAACTCCACTACTGAAGCCAAATCATGATAGCTCACAATCAAAATAAGGAGGCTAACTAGGTTTCAAAGTCTTTAGTTAATCATGAATTATCTCTTATTATGGGAAAACTATCACAATATATTTGCAATAACAGTTTTGTAGTAGCATCTAAAGATAACTTTGGAAATCTATTTACAAATGTTCTAGTGAATTGGAGTTTTTAGAATCATCTTGAGGTTATGTGTAACATTTCTAACCTACAACACCAAACTGGCAACGGTCTTTGTCAGGCAATGCTCGACCTAATGCCTAGATGCATTTTGGTACCTTATTTTGTCAATAAAATAGTGGTTACGAATGCTTAGAGCAATCTCCATGTCTACTAAACATTTGATCTACCTATAAACCCAGGTTTAGTTACTCAAGTCTTCCCTAACCTTAAAAGGTATGTGTAGGATATTCGTACCTAATGGTTTGAAGTATTGACACCTAATAGTAGGGTAGCCTTAGTTAGGCATCCTATTTAGTAGTTTACATATAAGAAAATCATTTGACAATTTAATATGCCCAAGATTGACTCAAAGTAGCCTAATATCATACATGTGGCCAAACTAAACAACCTTAAGGCTATCATTCAATAAGTATATTGTAGATCCTATTTTCGAGCCAACAATAATCCATATATAAGGGCTTACTAACTCGAATAATTTTCACTATATATCCATACTAAGCTCTTGTTTAAGCTTGTTTATAAACATATTAAAACATACTTATACAATGTTTGTTTCCAATCATCAATGTACATAAGCAACAGTTTACAATAATTATACTCAAAATAAGTCGCATTAGTATCCATTACTTTTTCATCCATTAACATCCAATGCATATTTAATTACCATTTACAAATTGATTTTTACATTTAATAAATGGATCCAACGTAGGTCTTACACATTTGAACGGTGATGATCATAATATTAGATATTAATGGATGAAAATGTACAGGGGTGGATCTTAACCCACATCAAAACTCCATTATATAAATTCTATCCAACTTAACAATTTCTTCACACATTCATTTACAAAGTCTTTTATTCAACTTGTACACATATCTTATAGCATTATCATGTCACTTTTTAATTCTTTCCAACATTTTGTAACACCCCAAACTCAGCCCAGACGTTATTGCCGAATCTGGCGTGTCACATTGAAGTGTTTTTCGAAAACCATGTTTTCATTGAAAACACTTCTTGAAATTTCAAACTTCTTGCCATTTAAAACTTGTACAAAACCTCAGTTTGCATTTGTTTATTTTCAATCGAGGTTTATGAAAGAAACGTTATTACCTTCAAAACCTTATTGTTACAGAAGCTTAATCTTAAACAAATGATTTATAAAAACGTGATATTTGAAAATTGTGTTGCGGAAACGTAGCGTTTACAAATAGTTATTATTTTGGAAAATCAGTTTCTCCTTCTAGTAGATAAGAATCACAATCAAAAAAATCCCAAATTTAAAATCCAAAAATTTTAGAGGCCTTATTACAACCCGAATCAAAATCAAAGTGCTT
>JABEZY010274484.1:0-13083 GCA_013467495.1 Gossypium gossypioides
TTTTTTTACATTTAATATATTTTTTAATTTCAAAATACATAGTGATAAGAATCAGAAGATAATTGAAACAACTAAGCAAGAAAAGAAATTAACCTGTATATAAAATATTAATAAATAAATTATAAGGAGATTAAACTTAATAACAAATTTGATTACGATAGACAAATTTGATTACGATGGATGACAGTGATTATAAGGGCCTAAAATATTTTTCTTAATTTAACTCGAACAAATATATTCGATTCGATTCGAATTCCAACTCACTCGACTCGATTCATTCGAGAAAATTACAGAACGAGTTAGGATGATACAATATAATTCATCAACTCAATTAACTCGAAATTTTTTATTTAATTCGATTTGATTCGTTTCGATCTAATACTCACCCTACTGTCGATGAAAATGGTATCCTATTGTCTTATTGTTCCACGCCTGTGCCCGGCAACAATATCGTTTGCATTGGTTCTCTCTGTTAGCTCATTAGCAACCTACAAATAGGAAGAGACGTTAAATATGGTCCACCTCCATTATTTATGTTGTCTACTTTCTGCACCACTTTCCATTCATACCCAAAATGTCAAAGCGCAGTGAAAAGTGAAAACCCCAAGAAATTCCCATGACAAAACTTGTCAGCAATTATTATATCAAAAGTAAATTCTATTGTGTGTTAGTAACTTCACACCAGGATGGACTAACGTGGGTTACTTCTGTTTGGGAGGAAAAGAAGGGAATTGGAAGGGGGTCCATTATCTTCATTTTTGGTGTTGGACCTCTTGTTGCTTTCAATCTTGTAATGTATGTTTAAGCTGAAAGTGAAAAATGAAGGGTGAGTACATCCATGATACATTCACGGAATACCCCTAGCACATGACCTGTGTTGGGATTCTTGCAAATGCCTGGCAAAACCATGAACTGACAAAAAGAACCGACTGGAAGTCACCGCTTGGTCTAAAGGGAATGGCAGGTAGGGAGAGCCCATCAAGATACAAGCCAACCCTTGCCAGTCATTAAATTACAACTCCATCCTCTTTGGGTTTTTGGGGTCGTTAAATATTCTATAGCAACCCAAAAGTTTTTAAGTTCAATACCCATGCAATGAGCTCCATTCTCATTTAACTATAAAACCCAGAATCAATCAATGTCCTTCAAGCAGTCCTGGTAGCTTTACTGGCAATTGAAAAATGATAATGAGTCTATTCATGTTTATCTTAGTGTTGGGTGGTGCAAGTTTTGCAGTAACCTCAAACAGGCTTAGCCAATATGAGGTGATTGAAAAAGACTATATGAACTGGGTTAAACAAAAGTCTTCGTTCAAGCACTCTCTCTTTGGAAAACCCAAGAACAAATTAAAGCCCTGCATAACCATAAGAGTAAACAAAAAACCAAGTCTTGCGGAGTTTGCCACAGTGAAAAAGGCTATTAGTTCGATTCCAGTCGTTAATCACTGTCGGGTTGTAATCTCCATTGGAGCAGGAATTTACAGGTAAAATCTAGAGTTTGTTCTATAGCTTTGTTACTTACAGGTGGCAGATAGCCATTTAGTTTCTAATTAGGAATTTGTAATGCAAATGCAGAGAGAAGATTGAAATCCCTGCAACCATGGCTTACATTACAATAGTAGGTGCTGGTGCAGACAAAACCGTGATTGAGTGGGATGACACAGCTGACAAAATGGGGCAGTCAGGCCATTCACTGGGCACCTATGGTTCTGCAACATTCGCCATTAATTCTCCATATTTCATTGCAAAGAACATCACCTTCAAGGTCAGCCATTATCTTTAGATTACAGTCTTATGTCAACTTCCAATTTGAAGCAGTTCTTTCATCCTATATTTATGATCATCATCAATGTCGTTTTTCTTAGTTCTTTTTCAGCCATAATCTTTATGTTAAGTTTTAGATTGTGTTTGGTAGAACAAAGCACCATTACCGCCGTCAGGTGCATTAGGAAAGCAAGCAGTGGCACTGAGGATATCAGCAGATGCAGCAGCCTTTATCGGTTGCAAGTTTATTGGAGCACAAGATACTCTTTACGATCACATTGGCAGGCACTACTTCAAACACTGCTACATCCAAGGTTCAGTAGATTTCATATTCGGAAATGGGCTTTCCCTCTATAAACACTGCCACTTGCATGCCGTAACCAACAGCTATGGAGCCTTGACAGCCCAGAAAAGGGAAAGCATGCTTGAGGAAACGGGCTTCTCCTTCGTTAAATGCAAGGTCACGGGGTCGGGCGCCCTCTATCTCGGTCGGGCTTGGGGCGTTTTCTCTAGGGTGGTCTTTGTTTATACTTACATGGACAAGATCATCACCCCTAGAGGATGGTATGATTGGGGAGACAAAAATAGAGAAATGTAAAGAAGAAAAAAAAGAACCTTCTTTCCTCATTTGATTAACTCGTCAAATTAGGTAGCTGACAAGTTCGATTAATGTGTCGAATTAAATTGCAGGACTGTGTTTTACGGACAGTATAAGTGCTCAGGACCTGGAGCTGAATTTGGTGGGCGAGTTTCATGGGCGAGAGAACTTACACGACAGGAGGCAAAACCGTTTATTTCAGTTGATTTCATTGATGGGCATAGTTGGCTTTCGGTTTTATGAGGGTACGTATATTCTTCGAGCTCTAGTTTATAAACCAAGTAGTTCTTCAAGTCAACCAACTTGAGCAGAAGCCAACCGACAATGTATTTATCCTCTTAAAACGGAAGAATAATTACAAGAACAAATCAATATTTATTTACCATTGATTTCCCATACTGTGTGTGCAACAAATCCGTGTGCTTTAGATGCAGAGGAAGACAGGGAGATGGTTCATGTTAATTTGGAGTGTTGGGGTTTTATCTGGAATATGTAGCTGGCCATAAAATAAAGTAATTGTAGAAATAATGAGCAGAAAGAGTTGTTGGTGGAGGAGGATCAGATGCAGAGTGAAGAACCATTTGGTCAACCTGTTGGATTATAAAAAGAATTTGATTTGTTGGAATAATTTGGTCTCTACTGTGAGATGCAGCTAAACTCAACTATAAATATAAACTTTTCTTATTTTATTTGTAATCCTTCCTTCATTCATTAATAACACAGAGAGCATTTACTTCATTTTGCTTGTGCTTTCTTTCTTGAGATTCTTGCTTGCTTCACTTACTGTTTTTAAGCGTCAATGTATGTTTAAGCTTTGTTAGACTAAAATTCAGTCCTGTGACATATGTAGAAACCAGTTTCACTCCTAAAACGTACAAATACAATATATGAAAATAAAACTTAGAGACTCACCCAATCAAAAAATTGGCAAATCGCATATCTACGTGTTGGATATCGAAAATCTCACTAAGCGGTAATTTCTAATGACAGAGAGATCTCTATCTTTAGTTAAAAGTTAAAATATTGAATTAATGTGTCACATCAATAATTTATTAATAAATTAATAAAATTTTTAATGATAGTGATTAATTCGAATAATTATTTTAATTAAAATGATAAAATAAAAAATTATTATTTTAATTTTAAAGTGAACTTTCTTAAATTTGATTTTTACTCTTAATTTTATTTAGTACCCAATACCCAAAAATAGTATTGCTGTCGGAAATACAGAAAAACAAGCAGATCCCATGATTTAGAATTTACTAATTTTGAGCCTTTGTGGTCTTGAAAAGTCAAAAAGGATTTCTTTCCTTGAAATTAATAGTGATGAAGCCACCGCGAAATATCTTCCATTTCCCGAGACAAGAGCCACCAATGGCATCCCCCCTTTTAGCTAGCATTAGCAATGCCCCATTACTAAAACTTTCTTTGGCTGCTCAAAATCCCATCCCCATTTTTATCTTCTTCCTCAAACTTTGTGGGTTTCATGTCATTCTAAACCTAATGGTCTTATAACTACTAACCCATCTTTTCCTTTTCTTCTTAAAGCTTTCTCTTCACAATCTGTACGAGATTGGTGGGTTCTTCCTTGGGATTTTCAGTTTGCATTTTTTGTATTCTATTCAAATTTCCCATTTAATGGCCGCCGTGGCCGCTTGTAAACGGGTGGGTCAAATCGGACCCAATTCCTGGACGATAGGGGGAGTTAGCAGATTCAAAGGAGTGCTTTCCCCTCTTGATGCCTCGACGTTTCCTCCCTCAGCCATTCGATTGTCACTTTCTCCTTCTCCCTTCTCACAATGGAGACAGGTTTCTCAGCAGCTCGTAAAATCAAATGGAAAGAGATTGTTTCTCATCGACACATTAGCTTTGGTAATTTCAAAGATTTCTTTTTTGTTTTTTTAAAGATGTTGAAAAGATGATACTGGGAAATTTCAATATTGAGAAAAATGAAAGGGTGCATTATCCTTAGGTTAGGAGATTAGAGGCTGAAGGTCTGCCTTCGAAGCAAGCCGAGGCCATAACAGCTGCCATAACTGAAGTTCTGAATGGCAGCTTGGAAAATCTGTCTCTTTCCGTTGTTTCCAAGTCTGAGATGCAGAAAGTATGGGCTTTTTCTCTTATTCACTTTGCAAAACTTCACTTTTTTGTTACAATGCAAGGCGGTTTATATGGAATAAATCTTATCTGTTTACTTGCTTTTCCAAAATTTTATTCCTATTTTCTTGTATTAACTCGTAAAAGGTTGTCCTTTGGTAGAGTGAAATTACTCAAGAAGCCAATCTTTCCAAGCTAAAGTCAGAAGTTCAAAGTTCTCAGGTATGTACCACTTCTGTACATTGATTATTGTAAGTGGAATCTAAGAACTTATTGATGTTAGTGCTTTTATGTATCTATATGTTTTGTATTAATTGAATCCCTTTAGGTTGAATTGTTTCTTATTGATGGATGAAAGCTGAATTCTTGGCACCTAGCAAATTGCTATCCAAAGTGTTAACATGTTTAGGCTCCTCTTCATGCTGTAATAACTTGCTTTGGGACTTTGAAACTTGTTTCCAACTATTAACATTTGATTGCTTGAATGGGAGAAACAGTATAGAATGATGGTTTTAGATTAGATGAAATTGCTTCAGTAAGTTGATTAACAGTGGCCAAACACCAAGGATTATTGTGAGATTTCAAATTAGTCAACTGATGCTCTGCTCTGCCAACAACATGGGTTTCTTTATATTTACACTTCTGTAAAGCTCTACTATTAAAATCAAATTTGAAACATCATTGGTATTAGACCCGATGTTTTCTGTATTATTGATGGGAGCATCTCTTGAGAACTAATTTTTAGGGAAAGAGGAAAAACAGGTAAGTGTTGAATATTAAACAATTCTTGTGATGCTGACCAAGGATTGGATCTGAGTTGATGCCTCTTTGTCTGTTCAAATGAGTGATCTTTCTGAACACTAAGTTATGCAGGAGCACCATTTTTCTTTGTTGCAACATGAGAACGAGAAGCTTCGACACGATATAGAGAAGATGCGCAGTGAATTAAGGTCTGGCTTTTGAGTCTAACATGCATCTCCATTTGCCTGTAACAATCTGAATGTGCATATTCCCTATTACGATCATCCCCTGATAAGGGTATTGGTTAT
Organism: Gossypium gossypioides; assembly: GCA_013467495.1. Taxonomy (NCBI): domain Eukaryota; kingdom Viridiplantae; phylum Streptophyta; class Magnoliopsida; order Malvales; family Malvaceae; genus Gossypium; species Gossypium gossypioides. Next base: position 5,508 of record JABEZY010274484.1, read on the forward strand.
GACGCAGACATGAAATCGACAAAGTCACTGCTGAACATAGATTGGATTTGAATCTTGAAAGAGGGTAAGAAAGTGAAAGATACGTTTATGTTCCCATAAAATCCACTCGAAACAGTATAATGCATGTGTGTTCTCTAACAACTGCAGGAGAATAAGGGATGAGCTTACAAATCAGAATGCTGTAACATCTAACCTCACTAACAAACTTGATCGGGTTAGTGTTTTTCCGTGAACCAGAAATGGTTTTGGTTTATTTAATTGAATTCATGACATTTTTTGTTTTCTTTAGTCCTATTATAAAACCTTTTTTTCAGGAAATTCACGCATTAGAGGCTCAATTGGAAGGTGCAAAATATGACTTGATAAAATACTGCATAGGTACACTTGTTTCCATAACTGCTGTTGGTCTTGCTGTAGTTCGTATACTGATGTAAACCTGCAATGTTAGCATACTCAGTATAACCTCAAAAGGGGAAGAAACCGTAGCTCTTTTTTTATTTCATTTATTTATTTTCTAATTTTTTCTTTACAAAGGAAAACAGCTCATTTCTTGTGAAGCTGTTCTTTTGTGCCATTAGGATTGGAATGGGTGAGGGTTTGGGTAGAGAGAGACATCAAGTTTGAGCCTTAACTCTCCTTTTGCAAAAGGAAGAATACATATATTGGGTGTTCTTTGTTCAAAATTTTTCAAATTTTTTTGAAAAGAAATGAGAAGTCCAATATGATTTTACTAGCTACTTTGAAGTCCTGTTCAACTTTATCACACAAACCCTAAGTGATGGCGGCTATAGTTTTATCTATAATTTTGTGTGGAGGGGATCAATTTATAATTATCAATTTTTAATCCAGTACTTCCATCAAATAACCGAATAAATGAATAGACTTTTGCTTCTATTAAAACTAAAACTTTATCTCCTTTAAATTTGGTCACGTTATTTTACACTTAATTGAGTTAAAATCTTACATTCTCCGGCTTGGCCAATGAGATAAAACAAAAACTTTAATAGAACAAATGTTGAGCGCACATAAAAAAATCTAACACTCATCATCATTATCAAATTATTGTGAAATGCAAATGCGAGTTATGGCAGTTGTATATAGCTTAAGTCACATACTTTTTTTCATATACCACAACATTACAACTCATATAAAAGGTATTTAAGTAATCATAAATATATTCCCGTTTTAAATCATTTCAAAAATTATGTGCACACAATCATAATAAACAAAAAATACGTTCATTTTATTTCAAAAACACCATAATTAGCTCAGAGTGTTACAATATTTCATTCATCAATACAACCAAGACCTATTCTATATACATATTTTTTTAAATGTCTTTGGTTGTAAGCCTTTAGTTAATGAATCTGCTATCATAAGATCAATACTAATATGCTCTATCGACACTCTTTGTTTTTGAACTTCCTCTTTAACAATAAAATATTTTAATTCCATATGTTTTGCACATTTGGAATATTTGTCGTTTTATGGAGAAAAATGTTGTTGCAGAATTATCACAATAAATTTTCAGCGGCTTGGTAAAGGTGTCGACTACCCCAAGTCCCGAAATAGAATTCCGCAACCATAATGCATGAATAGTAACCTTAAAACATGCTACAAATTCTACTTTGATCATAGATGATGCCATGGTAAATGATTTAGCACTTTACCATGACATGGCTTCATCAATTAGATAAATAAATAGCTAAAAGTGTATCTCTTGCTATCAAGACATCTAGTAAAATCTGAATCCTAATGTCCAATCATTTTCAACAAATTAGATCTTCTATACATGAGCATGTGATTCTTTATTCAAACAACCCACAACATAATCATAAAGAATTGATTCTATTTAATCTCTACTGAATAGTTATACATATTCCTACTCAATAGTTATACATATATAGGAACAATTCCTACTGAATAGTTATACATATTTAATCTCTTTGAAATCTTCTAATATAGTTTTTTTGAGACAATCTTAACAATCCTTGTGACCTATCATGAAATATTTCAATTCCTATCACATAGGATGTCTCTCCCATATCTTTCATTTCAAAACTATTCAAGAGAAAAAATTTTGTCTCATGGAATATACTGAAATCATTTGTAGCAAGCAAAATATCATCAAAATATAGAACTAAGAATAAACTTGCTCCCACTGATCTTTTGGTATATACATCGATCAACAATGTTTACTTGAAATCCAAAAGACTATAGTATCTTAAACTTGATGTACCATTGCTGTGAAGTTTTTTTTAAGTCCATATATGACTTCTTAAGTTTACACACCATATGAACTTTTCATTCAACTGTAAAACCTTCAGGTTGGTCCATATAAATTTCTTCCTCAAGATCTCCATTTAAAAATTTTATTTTCAGATTCATTTGATGTAACTCTAAATCATAATAAGCCACCAACACCACAATAATTTTTAAGGAGTTTTTCTTAGAGACTGGTAAGAAAGGCTTTTTTTTATAATCAAGAAAGGCTTTATTTTTATAATCAATATCATCCTTCTGAGTGTAACTTTTGGCAACAAGTTTAGCTTTATATTGTTCGATATTGTCATTTGAGTCATGGTTGGTTTTAAAAAACTCATTTACATTCAACTTATTTTGAACCTTTTGGCAATTCAACAATGTTCCAGACTTTGTTTTATTCCATAGATTTCATGTCATCTTTCATGGCACTTAGCCATTTATCAGACTCATCACTATTTATGGCCTGTGAAAACGAAACTGGATCTTTATTGATTTCAATATCAAAATTTGACTCTTGCAAATAAACCACAAAATCATCAAGAATGACCTATTTTCTCTATTTGAGATATTTTTAATGACATTATTTGTGGTTCATTTTCATCAAATTTTTGTGAGTTAGTTTCTTCTAGATGTGTTTCATCATTTAAATGTTGTTCAACATTTTTAGAACATTGATTAATTGTTGGAACAACATTTGTGGTAGTTGTGAATAAAGGAATATTATAAGTGTAGGAAATTCTACTCCAATTTCTTTTATATCCACAACTTATTTTGAAACACTCTCACTAACTTCACCATTTTTAAGGAATCTAGCATTACCAGTTTCTACGGTTCTTGAACTATGATTGGTATGTAAAACCTACATCATTTAGGTTTCTCTAGATAACCAATAAAGTATCCACTTATCGTACGAGAATCAAATTTTCTTTCATGTGGATTATATTTTCTTGTTTCTGTTTAGCAACTCCAAACATGTAGGTTCCTAATGCTAAGTTTTCTTTCAACCATTAACTCAAAAGGATATAACAAATTTAAGTTTCTACGGTTCTCAAAAGGAGTTTATGGAACTGCCTTACTAGGAACCCTATTTAATAAGCATATAACAAATTTAAGTGTATGCATCATCAATGATATAGTTAATGAGGAGTTAATCATCATACTCCCAAACATATTTAATGAAGTTGATAAGTGCTAAAAATAACATGTTTTAACCCCATTCTTAATGCATTTTTGGGTGATTATTTTATGTTAATTGTAAATTTTATACTTCTAATCCTTTAAATTCATGTTTTAATGCTTAATAGAGCACTTGGGAGCAAAAAGAATGAAAAACGAGTGAAAATTGGAGTGTCGGAGCAAGCTGTATGAGCTACACGGGTTGAACCATTCCACACGACCAGATCACACGAGTTGAACCATTTCACATGGCCAGACAACACAGCCATGTGACCCGCATGGTCATGTTGTAGGCTATGTCAATTTTGTGAGATTACGCACTGAACTGCAAAAAATCACGATTTTTAGGTTTTTCGGGCATTTTAAGACATATATGACAAAAATAAGAAGATGGGAGTGAGCTGTCATAGAATATTTAAGAAAACAACTCGAAAAACACCATTGAAGCCGGTTTTGAAGTAGATTTTCATCAAGATTGAAAATTCCTATTTGATTTCTTAGGAGATTATCATGAGTTTCTTTATTTCTTTTGGTTATATTGTATCTTAGATTTTTTTTTATTTTCAACCATGAACTAATTTTCTAAATACTTAGGGGAGATGAATCCTATAATGGATTTTGTCTTTTGATTTTTATTTTACACAATAAATACTTAGTTTCTTGTTCTCAATTATGTGTGTTTAATTCTTGGTTTAATATTTTTAGATTATTGATCCATGTTTGATGTGCTTAAATCGATGGTTAAAAAAACCCTGTTTAAAAATAGATCTTGCGTAATTGAGTGGAGTTGGATGCAATCCTAGAAATAGGATGACATAAATCTACTAGATTAGAGTCAAATCTAATAGGTGAATCCATAGCATGAGTTAATGCGATAATAACGGTTTTAATTAGAAATAAATTTCAATTAACCAACTTAGAGTCAATTGCTCTTATGCTTAAAAGAGATATTTGCATAATTTAGGGATTTCTACGGATCCAGTTACTATGTAAAGAAATTGCGTAATTTAGATTGATAGTGACAAATAAAATCTAGGTGAATTCTTTCCTGGATATTGTTTCGCTTCTTGGTTGTTACTCGATTATTTTCGTGATTTGTTCTTTGTCGTGTTCGTTAGATAATTAATTTAGTTATATTTAGTTTTAATCAATCACTCGAATTATTTGGTTAAATAATAGAAAGGCGATAATTACTAGTACTTTTAATCCTCGTGAGAACAATATCTTTTCTCGCCATAGCTATACTATTAATTGATGGTGCACTTGCATTAGTCAAATTATTAGTTAGTTTCGCGATGCATCAAAAGTTCGATTACGCCCTGCCACACCATTTTGTTGAGGTGTGTCTGGCATAGAATACTGTGCACATATGCCACGACTTTCGAGGAATTTTGCAAATGAACTTGGAAGTTTTCCAGATTCAATAAATTTCCCATAAAATTCACCACTTCTATCAGATCTTACTATTTTCACTTTTCTATCTAATTGTCTTTCAACCTTATTAATGTATATCTCAAGAGCATTTACTGATTGAGGTTTTTCATCAAGCAAATACATGTAACATTATCTTGAAAAATCATCAATAAAGGTGATAACCTATTTTTCTCCATTAAAAGATGGAATATTAAAAGGTCTACATATATCAACGTGTATTATTTCAAGAAGTTAGGTACTTTTTATGGCGCCTTTCTTAGTATATTTGGTTTGCTTTCCCTTAAAGCAATCCACACATACACCAAGATCAGTAAAATCTAGATTCAATAAAATTTTATTATTTACTAATCCTTTTTACCTTTCTTTGGATACATGGCCCAAACGTTTATGTTAGAAGTAAGCAGAATTTTCATTTAGCATATTACACTTAATTCCAACATTAATATGATCAACAAGTAAGGATTCCACAAAGACATTATCAAGTTTTGATTTATATAAACCATCAATAATGTTTCTTGAACCTAAAATAATATTATTCTTAAATAAACTGAAAAAACTAATCCCAAACTTAACATAAAATCCAGAAACGTCAAGGTTTTGAAATAGATATAAGGTTTTTAGAAATTGAAGGTATTTAAAAAGTTTGAAATAGGTTTAAATGATAACAAGTATCCAAGACCAAACGATAAGTCCCTATGCCTTCAGTTAAAACCTTTATACAATTTCCCATATATAGGAATCCCTGCATCATGTTTGATACATGAATAGTAGCATTGAAATCAAACCACCAAGTATTATTAGGAACTTCAGTTAAGTTTGATTTGAAACATACATAACATAAAATTTATTTTTTTTAAAACCAAGCTTTACGTTTTTGGAAATCTTTCTAATAATGTCCTACTTTCTTATAGAACTAACACTTATCTGCCATTCATTCATTTTTCTCACCATTAGAGACATTGACAAGAAAGTTTTTGATTTTCTTAAACTTGTTGGTTTTTGCCTTAAGTCCTTTATTAGCTCCTTGAACCACAAGGTTAATGAAATTACTTCCTTGACTCATTAACATTGCTTCCTCCTGAACAAGCTTACTGGTCAATTCATTAACATCTCACTTATCTTTAATAGTGTTATAGTTAATTTGGAATTACCCATAATTTAGAGGTAGTGAGTTCAAAGAGTCGTCCACCATTATTCATATGGTCTTTAGCCTTGCTACAATATTAGGCATCCCGATGCCATGTTCTTGCATTCCCATCGACCCATCATACTTCATGGTCGTGAGTTGTGCCATTAAAGTACCAGCGAGTGACTTATCTGCAGAATGAAAACGTTCTTTCACAAACATAAGATATTATTTCGCACTTTCAATTTGTGGAATTGTAGTCTTAATGTTATTAGTAGTAGTCATTCGCAAAAATCATAAGGCTCAATTTGTTTGATCATTCCCATTAAATAAAGTAATAGATGAAACTTACGAACAAAGAGAAATAGTTGAAAAATAATACATAAAAGCAAAACAATACATAAATGCTCAAATATTGAATTCAGAGATGCAATCAATCCAAGTATATTCTAGTTCTCCTTTGAGTAGATATACAATACGCTATCATAAATAAATGCTAATAACCTTAACGGACAAATAAATAATTTATATCAAATATACACGTCATCTTCGATATTCAAATATATAACTAAAAAATATATTAATTTGTTACCATATTTTTCACTATTCATAGAATAAATAATTCACTTTTGGACAAATTTCGTAGTTCCAATGAGTAGTGCAAGTCAATTATCCACTTTTCCATCATAAGCATTTAATTAATTACGTGAATATTGATAATTTACATGCGTATAATTTAATTGACTGATAGTCACGAAACTAACTAAAAATTCGATAAAGGCAAGTGCACCTATCGATAAATAGTATAGCTACGGTGAGTAAAGATATTGTATCCACGAGGACTAAAAGTACTAGTAATTATCGTTTTCCTATTATTTAACCAACAAATTGGAGTGATTGGTTTAAGCTAAAATCTAATAAATTAATTAACTAAAGAACTCAACAGAGAATAAATCAGGAAGATAATTGAAAAATAACCAAGAAGCTAAAAAATATCCAGGAAAGAATCCACCTAGACTTCATCTATCATTTGAATTTGAATTAAACGATTTATTCACTTGGTATCTTGATCCTTAGAAATCCCTAAATTATGCTAATATCCATTTCAAGACTAAGAGCAACTGACTCTAGGTTGATTAATTTAAATTTCTTTCTAATAAAAACCTCTATTATCACATTAACTCGATCTATGGATTCCCCTATTCGTTTTGACTCTAATCCGGTAGATTTATGTCGTCCTATTTCTAGGATTGCATGCAACTCCGCTCAATTATGCTAGATCTACTATTAAATAGGGACTTTTTCTCCTCTGATTTAAGCACATTAAACATGAATTAATATCCCAAAAATATTAAAATAAGAGATAAGCACACATAACTAAGAACAATTCAAGCATTTATCGCGTAAAATAGAAATCAAATAACAAAATTCATCATAGGGTTCATCCCCCTAGGTATCTAGAGAACTAGTTCATAATTGTAAATAAAAACATCTCAAAGTCAGTAACACCCAAGAAATAAAGAAACTCATAAAAACTTCAAAGAAATTAAAAGGAGGTATTCAATCTTAATGGAA
>JABEZY010274782.1:6798-21654 GCA_013467495.1 Gossypium gossypioides
GATGGCTCTTATTCTGTTATGCACTTTGATGCCTGTGTTTCCAGCACTTTTGTGTTTCGTGTATCGTGATATGTTTCGTGTATCCATCTGGTTCAAATGTGTCTAGTATGGGCTAAAATTCGTGGTAAGTAAGTTATGATAATAATTTCTTGTTATATAGTGAAATGACAAAGTAATGAATCAAAGTATTTATAAATTTATTAAATATTTAATAACTTTCTTATTATTATGATAAATTCATGAAATATAATAGTAGCAATATTAATGTGGAATAAACTAGGCAATGTTAAGGTTTGAATTTATTAAATATTTAATAACTTACTAAGCTTTCACAAGCTTAATGCATTATTTTTCAACACGTAAGTGAAAGATCAGACTGAAATTCTCGTTCGAAGTAGCAACCTCGACACATCTCATCACATCAACAAGGCTTGGGAGAAAAGGGGCATGAAATAAATTTCATGGCATAGGGTATGACATGTACATAGGCGAATTAATGAAGTAAGAAAGAAAGTTTCTAGTTGTTCTAATATTTTAGTTTAATGTGTTTTGGATGGTAAATATGAGGTATTACATAGTTTATGAGCTTTGATTATTGTTTGGAATTATTGTGGACAGTTTTGGTATGGTTGGGAGGTGTTTGAAATCAATATTTTTGGGTCCCCTGTCTAGTTTCAAGACAAATGAAATGTATCTTGAGACACAAGAACTTCGAAGCTAAAAAGCTACAATATTAGTATCATGTGTTGAGACATATTGGACTTTGTCTCGGGACATAAATCCTTTTGTTGAGACATTCAAGCTTTTGTCTCGAGACAAATATACTTAGAACTAAAATTTTTTTAGACATATTGGACTTTGTCTCGAGACATAAATCCCTTTGTTGAGACATTCAAGCTTTTGTCTCGAGACAGATAGACCTAGAACTGAAAGGTTTTAATTTAGCCAAAAGAGACCCAAAACGAGTTTGATATGGAATTAAACTTTATTGTTAGTCTAACTAAGTTGTAAAAAGGGTAATTTAACCTTGATAAAGGTGCAAATAATAAGTATTTGATATTGAAGTGAATGTTTAATGCTAAATGTAACATTCATTACTCAATTTTCTCGAGTAAGAGGTGTTACAGTGCTCCTTCTATTTTTGGGTTCCTTCATTATCTACTCAATTGTTTTAGTTTCTCTTATCAGGTTAGTCTCCAATGTCAAACAATATGTTGCTTCATTTCTCTTCGAATTTTTTTCTTTATTTCTCCAAGCTAACCTTTATTGTTTCAAATTTTAAGAAAGGTTTTCATTTTGAATAAACATTATTGTTTTTTAATTTAAGAAAACAACAATGGTTTTTTCCTACCACATTTAACTAGTTTATGCACAATGAAAACATTTCTTAAATTTTGAAACAATAAGTTTAGTTTGGTTGATCCGCATCAATTTATCATTTTTTTTATTGGTTTTGTTTTTGTCAGATTTTATCAAGATTAAGACATATGTGGATTTATAATGGTTATGCTTTTTATGGTGCCTATGTTTACAATTGAGACATTGAGTAGTAGAAGATGAGTCAATTCATAGGTAATAGGTGCATTAGGGATGGTGTTATCTCGGTGCACTTGATGGATTATCCAAGAAGTTGTTAGGAGTTAAGGGAATAAATGAGTTGAATATATTGAAGGTTTTTGTGTCACTTGCCAATGAATAAAAAGGTGGTTATGTTGTTTGTTAGGAGTAGTTGAACTATGAATGTCTATTTTGATTTTGAGCAATTTGGTGGCAAATATGTCTTTGTTCATATTTGTTTTGGTAAAGAGGCTATAGATGGGTTAATATTTTTTAGCATGTAATACTTTATTTCTCTTCACATTGGGATTCTAAAGTCTTTTGAGGGGAAGTTTAGGTCTACTTAATTTCTAATAGTTAATTTGCTATTTAGAGACGAGAAGCCTCTAGTGAGTCCTTTGTACTTTGTGCAAGAAAGGTTGGTCCTCATGGTTGGCATGAAAGAAACTTTCATTTTGATTTCAAGGGAGTGGTGGTAATCCAATCGGGTGTATGATTTCATTGACCCTTTTGAAAAGGTTCATTTGGACTCTTGCGCTTTCCATAACCTGAGATTTCAAACTCATTGTTGATGGTGTAGCTAATTATAGTGATGATAGTGTAGGATGCAATAGATTTAAGAACCTTAATTGTATTTTCTTGGAGGTGTTACTTTTATAATGTTACATGGATTAAGATAGTGGCAAATCTAAAAAGACATGAATGGATTTTGGGGGTTTATAGGTGAAATATTAGAAGTTATATTTTGATTTGGTATTGCTTTTGTATCGAGTTTTTGGGCTTGTGATGAATTTTTTTTTTACCTTTTTTTGCTCAAAACTTCCTATTATTAATAAAAAAATTTAGCTTGCCGAGCAAAAAAAAAATACAACTTGTATGAATTCAAAAAGTCTTAAAATATTATTCAATAAAAAGGTACAAATCTCAAATGAATGTCTATTTGATTAAAAACACATAATGTCGGAAAAAAATGTTTTGCTAAAATGTTAACAACTATGAATTTTGTGTTGGTTATGTGCATTCAAATGTTGCTCCCTCATCAGATCCTACAATATAACACAATAGCATGAGAAAAAGGGTAAAATAGTGTAATACCACTTTAAAGATTTTCTTTAATGCAGTCATGTTTTTCAATAGTGTTTTTATTGAAAATGATTGAGGATTGAAATTTTGAGACATATCAAATGAAGATATCGAATGAGAGAAATTTTTGGGACGAGATTATTGTAAAATTCGTATATATAATATATAAAAAGTTAGTCCCTTAAAATATTATTTAATCAATATATAATTTCTTAGTTAATTTACCTCTAAAACATTATCTCCTTGAGTAAATGACATTGGATCTATCATTATTGATGCCAAATTTATATCCTCTCTTCTAAAAAGAAACAAGATATATATAAAAAAAAAGTTAATGTAATTCGATTAAACTATTCAAATTTGAAATCTCTACCGAGAAATAAATGCATACATACCTTAATCCAATGCTAATAGAACACATAGTCTTTATATGTCCAGGCTGCTTGCAAACACTACACTTCTTTCCCCATCAGACACATTTCTTTTGGATTTGTTATTCTCAAGGATTTGGGTCTTCCTCTAGTTGGTACATATAAGAGATCTTTTAAAATAAAAGTAACATTTGAGAAAAAAATGACAATCTTGCAATTGAGTTATGCCTTCTAAATCACTATCCTCTAAAATTGTATCATCTTCACCGTGAAACATAGATAAAAGCTTTTCATGAATTTTTTTCAAAGTCATAGAAATATGTTCATTTTTTTACATGCTTTTGAGTCATGTTCAGCGATTTCTAAAAGTTGCACCATCAAACTATTTCTCACAGAAATTATAGAAGCTTATCTTTAAACTTGTGTCACATCTCCAAAATTTCCATCAACAACTAGTTTCTTCATATTAATTGTCCATCTCTATAAAACATAATGTGGATGAACTCCTTCAACCAAAGACTTTTTCACAAGCACTACAAAAAATATGATTGCATAAAATCCCAACAAATTCAAACATACGACATGAACATACGATTTTGTTGTTTGATTTTGGGAAAGCTACTTCATATGCTAAATTTTCTTCCCAAAAGGTATCACTCTATATATCTTTTCACCCCAATTTTCATGAATTTTTACTATATTTAAATTTTGACTAGAAGAAAAAAGTTCTTTTTGAAATTTCAAGAACATTTTTCTAGCGTAAATGTTTACACCTATAGCCTCAACATTGTATCATGTCTTCAAAATTCCGTAAAAGTTCATTGTTTTCACATCTTTTTATTTCTCATTAATATATGGTGTATTCAAAGTTTGTTCATATTGATAAATGAAAACATCTACTAATGTCGTAAAACAAACAAAAATTTTAAAAACTTTGTTCATGCTCTCTTTCCGTTGTATTGTTGACATTTTGACACAAAATTTTGTTCTCAAATATGTATGTACCAATTTATCACGACAAAAACATAAATCTTGCAACCAATTATTTTCCATCAAGCCATACCTACAAATAATCTCTTTCCATTCTAGCTCAAACTTGCAATTGTAACTATATCATGAATACAATGGTGATGTTAATCATGAAACAAAGGATATTTATTATACATACATGTACCAAATGTTCTAGAAGATTTTGTAAACTATAACACATATATAACCTATGAGTAGTGTTAGGCAATACCATCATAGTTGCCTTACCCATAGCTTTTTCATCATCTGTGATAATAGTAGTTGGTACATGACCAAGCATCGTTAAAAGCCAAGTGGTTAGCAACATATATAATATTTTGTAGTTTCATTTAATAAGAGAGCAAATCCAAACATTATTGATTGCTAATGATGGTTGACATCAGTTAATGGTACAAAAGGCATATCATATTGATTTGCTACGTATGTAGCATGAAAAGTGACAACATCTCCAAAGTATTGGCATGCCATTCTCGATATTGCATCCACCCAAAAATAATTTCCCATACGACCATAATCATCAACTTAAATTGCAAAAATGAAACCAAGATCATTTGTTTCACATTCTTTAAAGTACTTGTATAACCTTTGCGCATCCCCTTCTTCAAGAAGCTTCATTATTTTATTTCCTAGATAATTTTGTTTACCAACTAAAGTACAACAAATATTGTAATGACCACTAGATTCTTGACTTAAGGCAAATACAATTTTTCATGTTGGCACATTGACTTCGTTCAATGTATTGATAAGATTCTTTTGGGTTGTCGTTATTTTTTGATGTCCACGAAGAAAACTTGTACTTCAAGGTATAAGAAGTTCATGATTGTGTAAATCTACAAACTTACTACCCATTTGCCTTCATCTTTCTTGAAACCCATCATTGATTTGCAACCAATTCTTATTTCTGGACGTTCCACACATTTTGCATCTTTTTTTTTTTACAATTTTTCTATTGAAAGCCTTTTCTTAAACAAGTGTAATCTACTCCAATTAAAGATTTATCATTGCGAGACAATCGAGAATGACTCTTTTGTATACTGAAACCTGTTCGTCTAGAATATGCCTTATAACATGCCTCGACATCTTCTAGCTCATTAAATTGCATTCCTTTGCATGGTTCTAACGTCCACTAGAGGCACAAAATTTTAAGTTGGTTACCTTTTAGTGCATTCAATTGAATCAACACCAATCTCATCTTGTTGTTGGACCTCAATATTTGCTTCATCCTGAAGAGAATTATTATAAATAATAATCTCATCTCCTGTAATTTATCAGTTGCCCTGACTGTATATTTTTTTATAATCGGTAAATAAAATAGATTGAAAATAAAAATAATATTCTAATACTAACTTCTAAAAGAATTACGACTAAGCTTTTTCGATTGCTTTATTGATAATTCTATGCCCTCCAACTTTAATTGCATTAAACCAAAATCCTATAAAATTTTCAGTCAATTTCTAATCGCATGAAGGCAACTTCTAAATTAACAAATTTTACTCACAATCTTTTAATATTTTTAATAAAAAAATGCACAATCTTTTAAAACTTTCATTTTTTTAGTAAAAAACTTTTTCTAAATTAACTATATATACATGTGAATTTCTAAATTGGATGTTTAAAAACTAAAACAATTCTTAGTTATGAAAAAATTTCAACAGTATAAGAATTGTAGTAGAATCATGCAACCCTAAGAAAATTAAAACTTTACCCATACAAACTATGTATAAGTCATATATCAAGAAAAAAATAGAATAAAAATATGTTAGAATTGCACCTTTGTAAAATTCAATTTGGGAGGTTCTAAATTGTTTTTCTATAACCCTAAGAAAAGTCTCAACATTTATTTCTTCTTTATTCAAAAGTTTATTTTGTAAAGCAATTTAATTAAAGTTAAATTAAGCTAGAGGGTGATTGTATATGGGTGTGTATGTGTTCAGGACTCATACGACCTTAGGCGATTTCTTTGTTTCAAATCCACTTAAGTCAGTCTAGCTCTCAAAGAGTGAGAATACAAAATAGAAATTCTCTAAGGCATCGAAAATAAAGCGAAAGCAACTCAAAGAAAAAAAAAGGAACAAAATAATAGAAAAAGCAACAAGAAGGCAACGTTCACAAGGTATTTGAGTAAATGCTCTCAAATTATTCTATTACTCAATAATAAAGTACAATTGGATGATTCAAATGAGTGGAAAGGCTTCTATGTAACCACCCTAACCCGGCCTAGATGTTATGGCTAGATTGAGAATGCTACATTAGCCATCAAAATGGCGAAGCTAACTTACATTACTTTTGAAGACCTTAAATGAACTCATTTTAGAGAAAAGTCGTAGTTCTACTTTGAGTTAGTTTAAAAACATTCATTTATCAGGTCATCTGTACTTAATATTCATTTTATTATTCATAGTTTTGTTTCAGAAAAATTGTTTGTTCGTCGTTTTACTTTGTAAAAACTTGATGTTAACTAATGCAGTGGAAAAAAAATCATTATTCATGTCATTTTGGAAATCTAGTTGCATTATCGATTTCTTTTTTTTTTCAAAAATGGTTCCTTTGCAATGCAGCAGAAATTAGTGAACAATGTCAAATTTTACTTAAGCCAGCTATCATGCATTTTTCGATTATTATGCTTGAGTAATCTATGCATGCAAAAAAAACCCCAAATGAAAAGTTACCAAGCCACAGACCAGAAATAATTGAAAGTTATAAACCAAAACTAGTAGAGACTTATTAATAATACTTATTAAAAATAGTAAGGTCCAAGGTGATTCTTCGTAGGTCGGGTCCGGTCCTAGTTTCGAGGTTTACCTGAAAAGTTAAACACTATGGGGGAGTGAGTTTATTAAAGCTCATGTGAGTCGAATAGTTATTTAAATAGCCATAAATATCAAATACTGTGAAACATATTAGCATTAATAGAAGAACACATACCCATCATTAGAATTCGTATCATTATCAAATCAATGTCAAACGGTGTATGAGCATGGGGTGTTGCAAATGATGCAATGTAAAAGTTCCCACCCAAACCATCCACTACACACCATGAGTTCCCATAACTCGTCAACCAAACTCCAATGAATGCGAGGAAAGATCGATATGGTAAAACCACCAAATGAACATAATTACATAAAATTTGTCATTTAACGAATAAATGCAATAAAATGGCCAAATACCCTGAAATCTTTGGTACAGTGCACTAACTATGAATAAATGTGGACTTAATATGCTATCAAATCTCCACGGAACTCCTCCATCAACCAGAATATCAATCCCACCCAATGCACATGTAAGATGTCATACAATCTCATACATGGTCATGAATTCAATACTTTCATATTTCTTTGGAATGATCAACATGCCCTTATATTATCAAATACTTTCAGTAAATAGGATTGTTTATCCAACTTTCAATTCACCAGTAAGATGGTGTCATTCAACATATCACAATCTCATATAACTTACAATTCTTTTCCGAGTGCATGTATAGCAAGCAGTCTTTCAAATATTTGATAGCAAATCATTCATACAAGTATATCATGCGTACCTCATTCTCAATTGGAAACATGGTATACGCACAACCAACATTCATCATATCAACTAATCATCCACAACAATTTCAACCATACTATCATTCAATCATTCTCACATTTTTGCTAGCTTGTCAAACAATTAGGGGTCGAAACGTACCTGTTTGACCACTTACAATTTAATTACTTAGCCACTTAGCCAAGCCCGAAAAGCAAGCTTTGTCATCAATTATATCATTTAAAAATAATATTAAAACATTGAAGTTAATGAGTTAGGACCCACACCTTAATTACGCTCTACTACAACACACTTGCAAATCTCGTGGTTTCTCCTTAAGACTTTCAAACGAACCTAAATTAAAAATAATCATTTAATAAATTAATATACCATTTAAACAACCCGCAATAACCATCTTATGGTTTAATCCATCGTTACAATTATATCAATTTTTCAAATCCAAACTAATTAGGTTTCTTACACTGGTTTGATGAGAATCGCACACGTCAACGTCTATCGGCTTCACTGTTCATTTGAGGCATTTAAGTTGGCACCTAACACACATAAATACTGAAAAATAAGTAGCTAATCCAATATTAAAATATTTAATTCAATCTCTTAACATTTTACCCAACATCTAAACCGAAACTACACACTAGCCCATAATCAACCACACTTACGCTTCTCGAATTGTCAGATCTGAGTCGCCGATTGATCAAGATTTATTTTTCCTAAATTACACATGATTAAAGTTTAATTAGGAAGGGTTAAAGAACCTAAGATATTTCTAGAAAAATATGGGAAAAATTAAAGAAACAACAGGCCGCTTTTGTGCCTCTTGGCACAGTACACCACCACCAACGGTGGCGAAATCAAGACTGAATTAAAACCACAATTGAAATCACTTTAAAGGCTGGAAAAATACCCATTAAATATTTAAAAATCACCCCAATTCCAGATATGGAAAATTGAGTATTTTATTCAAAGATCCATAAAGAAAAACAAAAGAAAATGACATTTACTTAAGTAAGAAGATAGGGGTGACAATAGAGTTCTTTTGGGGCATCAATAGAGTGCTAAATTTTCAGATTTAAGGCTGAAAATTTTATGATAAAATGATAGCAAGAAGAGGAAGAGAATGTTACAAGGACCCATTGTAAAAAGAAGAGAAATTGATGGTGAATTTTGGCGGCTTAGGCGGCGACACACAAGGGAAGAAAGAAAGAAAATTGAAGAGAAAAGAGAAGAGGATGAGGGTGACCAACTAGGTAGGGAAAATTGACTTAAAGGCTGAAAAATATAAGAAAAATTTGTATTTATACATAGGGTTCAAGGCTTGGGCGTCATAAAGTACAGAGAATGTGAAATTTTAGCAAAAATTAAGTTATTTTGCAAGGGAAAGGAATTGAACTTGTGACCTTAATCTATTTTTCATGCTTTCTCATATTTCTTTTAACCACTGGAATATTTCCTCATTCTTGAAATAATTTTGCAATGCTTATTTTAAAAACAAAGCTTGTCACATACTAGGGTTTGATGCAAAATTTGCAAAATAATAAAAATGGTGAAAGAGAAGGGATTTTAACTTGGGTTTCAAGGAATGTTTCACTAACACTTAAGCAACAAACCAATACCTAATTTATTTCCTAAAACCACATAGACAATCTCAAAAATTACGGCATGACCACTCTCTCTTGATTCACAAACTCGATTCTACTAACTCCCGATTTTTGAGATGTGACACTCTATCTATAGTTGAATGTTGCCAGATTCAACGGTATAGTTTACTTTACATCGACGGTCGAGATTAAAGCCAATCTAAAATTGAGATTCTTAAGGGATTTACACAATCCTATAAGATTACAAAATCAAATTTTTTAAGATTAGTTTTCATATTTACCATGGCAACCTAAGTTTTCCTTAAGTGCTTCACTGGGCCACAAAGGCTTCAAGTAGATGGACTTTTTCATATGTTTCACAAATCAAGCTAGTTCAAGTGGGTCAAACGAGCCTTATTTAGTCAATTGGTCTCCATGAGAAGCTCTTTGTGCATTAGAAATGGGCTTTAATTCGCGACCTGTGACATATGAATATTTTATATTTGTTAAAATTGATGACATGACTTTATTTCATTAGTGACTATAACTAAGGTTTTAGGATGATCCTAATCTAAGTTATTCCTTTATATTTTATGTATCATAATATTAATGAAAATGAATGTCATTTTTTTTTGAACATGGATATTTCAAATTTTTAGAACACTTTTCAACAAAAATGTTATACCATTAAAATCCTATACCTTACTTTGTTTTTAAATTTTCAAAAACATTTTACCAAATGAAAGTTTTCATGATCAATTCTGAATTGCTGTGATAACACTTAGTTGAAGAGAAGTTATGAATCTGGCTTAGTTTATATACTAGAATTAATTAATCTTGATGTGTATCAGTCATCATTACTTTATGGTGGTTTGTTTTCATGAAATAGTAAGGTTTTTCTTAACATTGATTTTCAAAAGTGCTTTTGAAGTCATAACCAATGCCGAACAAATAACTTTTAAGTTAAGAGTTATTTTGAAAAGTGCTTTTGAACTTAAATGCAAAAGCTAAAAAAATAGCTTTTGTGTTTAGAAAAAGCACTTTTTGAGTCAAATAACATTTTTAACCCTTATTTATAATATAATGTATTTTATGTAATATTTAACTTATGGTAAGTGCATAACTTCTTAATTTATTTTTCATATTTCTCCCCTTGAATTATGCTATTTGTGTTTTTAATTATATTATTTAAAATCATATCTTGTTTATTATTGATTTAGGGAATAACTGGAGAAAAAGGAGTGTAAAATTTATTTTTGGCAAGTTTTGCATATTGGACTTTCAAAACATCACAACTTCAATATTTTGGTTATAACGTAGACTAAAAAACTCTGTTTTGGGCCAATAATATACCAATTTAAAGGGAATTAAAAGATCTAGCCAGAGTTGTTTGATGACTTAAGCCCAAAAGTGTCAAGAAGGCAGCCAAAAATGGCTTGAAAGTTTGACCAAAAATTGTCAAGAAACCTAGAAAAATTATGCATTATTTAATTAAGGGAACTTTTGTGTTTCTCCATTATATTATTTTTTTCCTATAAATAGACATTATTAGGCTAAGACTAAGAGATACCTAGGCATAACCACCTTAGTTTTATTTTCTTTATGAGTTTTTAAACTATTCATTTTCTAGTCAAAAGATTATTGAAGTTTAATTTAATAAATTAGTGAGACTTAACCTGTGTTTAATCCTTCTTTGTTCTTAAGTATTCACGAATCTTCTGCTTGAATTACAATTGTTTAGTGTTGGGGATCGACTCGTATAAATGAACAAGTAAAATAGAGAAGATCAACCACACAAATATTTACAGGTAAACTCCTCCGAAGAGGATAAAAACCATATGCAAAGAAGGCTTTGGCTTTTCACTACATTAGTCTGTAGCACCCCAAACCTGGCCAGAACAGACTGACCTAAATCCGAAATTTCATATTAGCCGCTTACGTGACTCTCCTTATCAGTAATCCAAAAAATCAAAAAGCCAACCTTCACACCCAACAAGCACGCTTAAACAATTAATCTTAAACATACAAGCCTAAATCATGCTTTATCTAACACAAGATAACAAATTATAAACAGGGGTAAAACTATCATTTTACATATCGGAAGCAAAACTCGTAATTCGTGAAATTTGGTTCATTCAGTGTCTTGGGCATTTTATTTTAAATAGTTCGTGAAAAAATCAGCTTTAAATGACGTTTAAAACTCATTTAATTTCAAAATGAAGTTTAAGGAATAAATTGTAAATATTACAAAATATCTAGATAAATCATTTTAAGAAATTGAAGTTACCATATTGAAATTCAATGTATAAAATCAATTCATGTAAATTTTCTAAATATTTCATGTTGTTTAAGGCTTTCAATTTTAGTGTATAGAATTCAGGACTTATTTGCAATGGTTTCAAAATATACCAAGAACTATGTGAACATAGTGTCACGACATCGACTCAATATCGCGATATCAGCTAAAAAATTTGTAGAAAAATTGCAGCACTTACATATGACACTTTGACACTCTCATACACATAACATTTTGCGATTTCATGTCATTTTCCCTATTCCAACATGTCATATAGCATACATAATACACATAAATCATGCTCAAATACATAAGATCATACATTAACATGCTTTGGCAACCAAATCAATTACTTATGTGTCATACTTTTCTAAAGTCTCAAATCAAATTACTCAACCTACCAAATTTGTATATAAGGCAATTTAAAGTGCAATAAAGGTACATACCTTGCCATTTGGTCATTTTGCACCTGTCCAAGCCTTCAACAAATCATTTAAACCATTTTAACCATAAATTAATAAATCACGTGCATGCTACTCAACAATTAATTAAGCATTCACCTAGTAGACATCATGCAATCATCCAAGCGGTATAAACATCCACAGATTAGTTATAAAAATCCTTAAACAGTTCATGGAAAGTCCATTTACAAGTCCAAAACAAAAGTAAAGTCTAGTCCCTCAAATTTAAACCCACATTGTCATCCTTTACGAACTAAAAACCATTTCACATTCAAAATCAATATGCCTTTGCCTTTGGATCCCCAACTTGCTCACTTCACCACTCTACACAAGCTATGTCTTTACAAAAATAGTCACAAATGAGTGTGAGCTTAAAAAAGATTAGTGAGTATTCGAAATGCTACAATAAACCACAAACACAAGAGCTAAAAACAAGCATGCTTAATACAATTATCACATAGCATCATCAAATACCATATCATAATGATACATTGGAAACTTCTGATGATGAAAATGCATGTCAAAGGCTCTCATTGGATACATGGGTCTCTATCACACCATTACTCAAAAAGAATCTACAAATCCCAAGTAAGTGTAGCAAGAAGTTAACACTCTTCAACACACCAACATGTCCCATGAATGGAGCAATGCTCCATATTACCTTATCCCTCTACATGTCCCAATAACAAAAAATATAAATGATTACTCAAATCCTATAGGATGCCAACTATATCGAATTTTTTCAAAGGTTCACAAGGTCAATATATCCATTTCACACATTAATTTTCTAGTTTATGCACACTCACACTTATCATGTTCATATCACTTATCACTTTCATATAATGCACTAGAAGTGCTAACATATTGCTCATTGTGCCAAACTCACTTTCATATCAGAGGTGTGTGCATAAATCCAACTATCCACAAGGCATATTCAGTTACATATTCAACATATATAATCATATCACATACTTAGCCTTTCACAACACATAATCTTATTTATCAAATAATCAAAACTCAAGTTAGAAAACTTAATTCTAGGACTTAGATAAGATGATTTGATCACCTAAGCCCCTTTTAACTCACTATTTTGTGAATTAATTATAACACATAAGATCACTCACCTTAGCAATTAACTTCTACAACAAAGCTCAAGTAAGCTTTTGTTTTCCTTTGTCCTTGCTTGTAGAGGCTCCCAAATAAGATGACACTTTACATAGATATTAAATACAATACAAAGGCATTACAAACAGCATCAAATATATTAATTCATTCTAAAATCACAAATCAAAGCCTCTAGATCTCTATACCAAAAACTTAGCTAGTTTTGCCGAAAATACGATTTCACCACTCAAATCTTGTTTCTAAACCTTAATTTTGATCCTAATCTTCCTAAATATCATCTAATTACATATTTAAACCTTCAATTTAGTCAAATTTTGTTAATCTCATTTTTCCAAAAAAATCAAGCTAGATTAACTTTAAAGAGAAGAGATCTTTCAAATCTTTCAAAATTACTTAAAGACTGGTTAAAATAGGATTAAAAACATTCTAATAGGATCAAAATAAGTTGAAAATAGCTTTGAGACATTAGTTTAACTTAATAATACAATATCCCCTATTTTCAAGCTTAAAATCAAGATAAAATCAATTAATCTATTGAAATCGTGATTTAATTGATTTAACCTCAGTTTGAAATGATAACAAACTTATTTTGATGATGAAAAGGCAGTTTGTTACCTCAATTTGTCAAAATCGAGGTGCTATGGAGTTAATTTGAGTTTGAACGTGTGAAAAACTTTAAAGAAATTGAGATCGAAAACATAAGTATTCTTTGAAATTGAAAGGAGATTTTGTGTTTGGAGAGCTTGGAAATAAAAAATGATGAACTAATTTAGGGAGAAAAGCTTTGATTTGTATTTGACAAAGTTTTTGAAAGAGATGATAAATGGGAGGGAAGAAACATGGGTGGTTTTAAATAGCCAACCAGAATTAAACATTGGGCATTTTCCCCTTTGACCACCTACAGTTTTCCCCCTTTTCCAAATTGGTCTTTATTTTTAAATTAAATCCAATTTTAAAATTATTTTCAAATAAGTCTCGTTTTTAAAATCTTTTTTAACCAAATTAATTCTCGACCACTTAATTTTAATTTCTTAACTTAATTTTTTATTATTTAATATTTTATTATTTTATTTAATTGATTCCTAATTATTTAATTATCTAACCTAATTATGATTTCCGGTTCACTAACCTTCGAGTTACTAACCCAGATATACTAACCTGATTTTTCGGTTGTGACAACTCTCCCCCTCTAAAAAGAATTTTATCCTTGAAATTACCTAAACCGAACAGATAGGGATATTGACGTCTCATTGTGTCCTTGGCTTCCCAAGTAGCCTCATCGGTTTTGTGATTATGCCACAAAACATTAACCAAAGGTACACTCTTATTCCACAATACCTTCGTCTTACGTGCCAAAATCTCAATCAATTCTTCCTCATATCTCAAATCAGGTCAAACCTTAATCTCCTCAATCAGAACTACATGCGAAGGTTTAGAACGGTATTTTCGCAAAATGGACACATGCAACATGTAACATCCCGATTTTGGCCTAGTCGGAACAGTGGTTTCGGGACCACAAATTCGATGAGAAAAAAATTATTTTTCTTATGTTTTTATGGTCTACGATTTCATGGAATGATTTTGTGAAAATTTCGTTTGAAAATTTCGACTTTGGACACTCAATTTAGTCAAAAGGACTAAATTATAAAAAGTGAAAAAGTTGAGTTCTACATGTTTGAGGTGTCCAATTGTCATGAAAATTTAAATTGGAGGTCCTTATATGGTAATTAGACCATTGGTTAAGTTGTTAGACAAAAATGAATATGAGATAAGTGAAATAGGAAATTTTTAAGTTAGGGGCAATTTGGTAATCTAGT
>JABEZY010274793.1:0-21985 GCA_013467495.1 Gossypium gossypioides
TATTAAAAATAGCCATTTTTCTAAGGTGACCCGATCACACCTTATCAAAAAGGATTGGTGGCGACTCCTATTTCATTTTCATTTTTCAAAACCCAAGTCGACCCCGTTTTCATCCAAAAAATGGTGTCAACAGTGACAAACAAGCAGTAGCGATGAAGAGGCCACTTATGAGCCAATTGTTGATGTTGTTAACATGGTAGAAGGAGATGGGTGTAAATGCAGTTGAATTGGTGGAGAAAGTATTGGCATAGCAGCAGGGATCAAAGATAACTAATTATGCATTATACTACAAAAACAAATGGCATAGTAGCAGAGATGAACCTGAAGATAACAGTAAGCAACAAAGTGAAAGCTGGGATTAAGTTGGGAAAAGCAGAAGCAAGGGTTGGAGAGTTGTATCTTACACAAATGATTACACAATTCTGCATCAAAGTGATCCTGCAAAAGACCCAGTTTTATAACCCAATTTTTTCACCAATAAAGGAATTATTGAACTATGTTTAGATTTAATTACTTACCCAACAACACTTAAGTAGAAAATTTTGCACAAAAAAGATAAAGTAATTGGTGGCTGCTTTTTCTTGCATATAAAGAAGTCTCAAAACAGAAATAAATACCATTAATTTCTCATCCATGGATTTAATTGATAGATAGATGAGAACCTTGTGAAGAAAAAAGCTGCTGGAAGAAGAATGAGAGAAGCCAGAGCATTTGAGTAGACGACAAGGACAAAGTGGCTCATTCCTTTGGACATGGCAGCTTTGCTAAGGGTGAGAGAAATGATGGTGAAGAAGGAATAGAGAGAAGAGGGGGAGAGGGCAATGGTGGGGAGGTCTGCAAAGAAGGAAAGGTGCTTGTGATAGGGGGAGGGATGGTGGGGAAGAGGGAGAGGGATGGAAAATGGCATTTCTGTTAAGTGAATAATGAAAAAGGATAGCTCCATTACATCTGGTTAGTGGTGATTATTTTGTTATTTTTTGGAAGTTGAATGACTGAATTGAAACCTGGGTGACTGTTTTGTCAGCTACTCTAAAGTTGGGTGACTGTTGGTGTAATTTACCCTTAAATTTATTTATACCATCACCAAGACTCCTTATATGTATTTTATGGCCCTATGAATCATATTCAATCATCTAATGCATTAAAATTTTAAATCCAATACTCTAAACTTTTATAGAAATTATTGAATAAAAATTCATAGTTACAAATTTAGTATAGGATAAAATTTTAACCTATATACTTAATCGACGCCAGATGTGCAAATGTTTAGACTAGAAATATTGTATCAAAAAGATAATTAATTAAGCAACAATGTCCGCAAGTATATGTGTCAAATTATAATATAGCAAAGTGTTACAATGAAACACTCAGAGAAGTATTTTGAGGATCGTACCCAAGGGAGGTTGAATTAAATTAAAATTCATTTTCCACACTAACAGGGCTAAACCATAAAAAGTTAAAACTATAGTACAAAAAAATCCAAATTAAAATGAAGTAATTGAAATAACAGAAATTGAACAAAATTAAAGAAAGGAAATTAACAATTGAAATTAATCCAATTAAACAAGCAAAAGATTAACTCAAGTCAGTGTTCCTAATTAACTTCATAATTCAGGTTCTATGCAATTAGCTATTGATTAACCAGTTATTACCTTTCAACCTCTAACAAATTAACTAATCGACCAATACTCACTTATCTTTCAACCTCACTTTCTTAGCCGGGATAAATTATGATTTAATCGATGAACTTATCTTTCGATCTCATTTATCCTAGATTACTTCCTAGTGTCATCAATCCTAGAGTTTAATCTCAAATAATTTAAGCCAACTAACTCAGAAACAAATCTTCATTCTTCCGTTAATTATTCCCACGTTTGATTGTTAATCTCCCTAAGGAAATTAACCACTCATGGATATAGATGTAATTTTCCCAAGTTTCATATTCAACATGCAAAGAAAATAATTAAATAGAAAAAGGGAATAGGAAAATTAATTCATTTCGATATCGGTTTAGGCACGAAAGTCAAAATTCCTTTGACAATTCCGAAGAAAATCTCGATTGTAGTTGAAAACCAAAAAGAAATTAATATAAGCTACTTAAATAAAAGCTTGGATCTAAATCGAATCCAAGTTAAACAAAGGAAAAAAAGAATTTGTAACATAAAAAAGGACTAAATAGAAGTAAAACTAAAACTAAAATAAATCCTAAAACTAATATAAGCAGCTCACTCAGCGAAGCCTCCTAAACTAAGGCTAAACACTCATGCCTTAACTAGGTTAATTGACAGCCTTAAAATTGATTAATATGTATTTTGCAGATGAAAACACCTCTGGCTTAAAATTCCAGTTCATCACTCCGATGTGTCAACACCATAGGATCGTTGTTGTGACACTGCCCTTCGAGGGTGACTTATTTAGCTTCGAAGTTCGGTGTTGCGACACCACATGCTGATGTCGTAACACCGCCATCATCCTTTGTGTTCTCAGCCCGAAAATAGTGTCTTGCACACTCGATTGACTTGCTAGTTCATCCTTAGGCCCATATTGTCCCGTTAGGTCATCACATGGCTAAAAATTGCGTAAAAACACTTATTTTACTAAAATTAAACATAAACTAATAAAAATGAGAAATGTAATAAAATCGTATAAAAGTGCAAGAAAACAAGTGTCGAAAAGACTCTAATTTGCCACAACGAAATGTGGCAAATCAAACTCTCCCACACTTAACTTGTTGCTTGTCCTCAAGCAACAAAACAAAGACACACAAAAAGACGAAAATAAAACAACGAAATGGTGCTTGATCATGCTTAATACATGAGATTGATTTGGAACATTGTCAACAACACAATGTGACTAAACACATAATTCTAGCATGATACATAATTGACTTCCGATTTTCAATATTAAACATGTAAGTTCAGTAGGTTACAAAGTAAACAAATTCTAAAATGTTAAGAATATTATTGGATCTAAACAAATACACAAGTATACATTTATGTTCAAAGAATACAAGTGGTTAGAAAGGTCAATCTTCAGTTTAATTTTCATCCATGAGTCATATCACTTAAGTCACATAGGAATTTTTGGCTTGTAACGTTCTGTGGCTTATGTTGGTTCAGATTTGAAGAATTGACTCCACAAAATGGGTTAAGTACTAAAATATTTTGGCACATTATATTGACTCCAATTATATCCCTGGCTCATCACATTATATCCACTTCTCTCGTCTTCCGTTTTTCTCCATTTCCTAAGGTACAATATAGTATTCATGAGTACAATCATCTTAGAATCTTTTGTGCATAAATGAGTATTTTTCTTATTCGTTTTCTACTTTTGATCTTTTTTTTTCTTCCTTTTTACTAACGTTGCTTTTGTTCATTTGAGACTTTCTTGCTTGGCTTTTAGCCTTCACAAAGCTTTTTTTTTCACTTAATATTTTTATTTTTCATTAAAGTATAACTTTGCAAGAATCTTATACTAACTATACTTTATTATTCCTTAGTTTTCACTCTCAATTGTTTTTGTTTTGAAACATCTGTTAAGTATCTACCTAACCCTTAATATTAATGGTCCGATGTCTAAGTTCGTGTTAGAACCAAAAAGAAAATAAATCAAGAGATTATATATATTAGGCTCATGGTTTTATTCGAGGTTTATCAAGAAAATGGAATTAGGCTAAAAATAAGGTACTAAGGAATTTATACATAGGGTCGGCATTTTTGTTCTAGTGGTTACCAAATAATGCTTTAGGTCATTCCTAAGTGTTTCAATTCATGGATTCAATTAACTAAAATTTAAAATTCTAACAACCTATAATTCAAACAAACATATATGTTTTTTATGTACTTATTTTTCATTTGGTATACTTAACACACTTTCACCTATTTACAGTGTGACAAAGTGAACTAATTAATTTAACATTAAACAACAAAAATTTACAGTTTATATACAAAATCCTATTTACATGCTCCTATCCAATCACTTCTATTTCTACAAGCTTGAGCACAAACAAGCACATAAAAATTAAAATTAACTACTAAAACAACTAAAAATAATAAACAAAAATTTTAAAAAATAAAAAAATTAGAAAATTGAAAAATTCCATGTTATCCCCCCGCACTTTATTTGGTATGTTGTCCCCAATGTGCACCCAAAAGATAAGAGAATAGGCTACCCAATTTAAGCGTTGAATTGCCTAGAAAGTAGTTGGGTGGTCCTCATCATGTTGGTTTACCTCCATATTGTAGCGTCGCCTAAGTTGGAGTTTCTACACAGAATTAACACACCGTTTTTTTTTTAACTTATAACTAATCAAAACAAATAAAAAATAAAATGATCAAAATTCAAAATTATATAGTCCAAAAATTAAATTAAAGTTAAAATTTAAATCAGAATCGGATGCCAGGCAATTCTCCGTAACCACCAGAGCTTTCCCACGACCCGCAACTATCTTAGTGGCCCGCTTACTCGTAAACTGGGTCAGGCTGTTTTGGCTTGGGCTACGAAATTTGGCCCTTCCTACTATGGGCTATTATATTAGAAACTCATCATCGAGGTTGTAGTCATGGGTCGACTTTTCTCCTTTCTTCCTCTCCTTCCTCGGGATCCTCATTATCTTCTTTCTCTTCCCTTTCCTTGTACTTAGCTGTAGAATTGCATGGGTAGATATTTTTTCGATGGTGGAGTGGGCAGTTGCATTTTGTGCCTCCATGTGTAACCGATGCCCACCGAGGATATCTCTTGCATCCACCTAATCTCCTACTCCATATCAGGCAACTCGCTTAGCCCTTGGCTTGCTGCTTTTCTCTTTACTTTTTTTGCTTCAGAGATTGCAGGACATTAATTTTGTGCTTCTGACATTGGCTACACTTAATTATTTGTTTTCATTGAAGCTCAATGTATTGGGTGTAGATCACATTGTCGATGAGGCTCTTCGTTGGCTTCACAAATTACTCTGTTGTGGACTTGAGAACCTTCACCTTTTTGGACAATTTTGTCATGAAGAGGGGGGAAAATATCTCAACCTTCTTGCCACTGATGGAAGTGAGCATTGACTAGTAAATCCACTTGCCCACACAAACTTGTCGACCCTGCAAAATAGAGTATAGCAACATAACTCGAAAAACATTGACATTACAAACATTAATCGCTAGTGATATTCAAGTACAAATAAACTACATCCACATTTTTGCATCCAGAAACATGATTACTTGATTAAATGGTAAAGGGATTTTTGTGCTCGATTTGTGTTTCCAAATGCCTCTCCCCTCGGTAAGGTATTCGACAATTCCATCCATGTCGATTTCTCAAAAATAATAAATATCCATGTCATAAAGAGCATCTAATACAAAGAATGAGACATTATAAAACTTAAAAATTTATTAAGGAGTAAAAAGGACCTCTTTTCCTTGAATCGTTACATGTGTATGCTCGACGCTAAATAATTTATTATTTTACCATTCTTTTAATGTTGCATAAAATTCTAAAACTACCGCATTGACCGTCAGTTGTTTTGGGCTCAAGCAAAAATCAGTCAATTGATTAGAACAAACCAAATCCCAAATATCATCACATAAATCAAATGATGGGTTGAACCCCTATTCTTAGATGAATTTTTTCCCTTGGAGCTCCAAGAAGTATTTTTCAACCTCTTGGTTTTGGAAATGGCTGACATCGAAATCCATTGATGCCTCTACTTGTGTGGTGCGTCTAACTTTCTTAGGGGCCATTCTAACAACAATGTATACCTACAAAATAATTTAAAATCAAATAATGTGATTAAATAAAATAACAAGAGATTAAGAACGTTTCACCGTGTTTGGTTGTGTTCCCGTGCAATACTCGATGTTGAATACTTTCAATGTAGGAGTAACTAAAAATGGTGTAATGAATAGAAGTAATGGGGTAGGAAAGTTTGCTAAAAATCACGAAAATCGAAAGCAAAGACAGAGAGGAGGCGTACAGGTAGTTTGTAGGAAGTTAGAGTGGTTGTTTAGTTAAAGGATTAGGACTAAAAATGGGTTAGGTTTTATATAAGGGTTGTCAAGTCGCGCAGAAATTGAGTCAAAAAATTCCAGACCTGACGTCGGTATGAAGACACCAAACTTCGAATGCTCCAAGATTTTCATTTGTAATTTTGTGTCATGACATGGGGATATGGTATCACGACACTGACCCTCATTTTCAAAATAATTTATGTTTGAAATGCGGTGTCGTAACACCAGGCTTTGATGTCGCGACAAATGTCTGGAATTTTGAATTTAGATGCTTTGAAGTACCGTTTCGCGACACTGAGATGTGGTGTCGTGACAGGCCTTATTTTTTGTACCCCTGGGGTATTCAAAGTTTCGTGTCGCAAAATTGGGGTTTGGTGTTGTGACACAAACCTTATTTTTTTCAAATCCCATGTGTTTGGGCGTGTCGGTTCCTTCTATTTACTCCTAATTTGAAACTATCATCCCAAGTAGTCACGCTTTTGCTTCCTAAAGCCGTAATCTTATCCTAATTAAAATTACTAAACCAAAATAAATTTTCAAAATACGAAAAAAACTTAATGTACACTAATTTACAACACGAATTGAGATTTAAATGATTAACTTAGGTGTGGCTATCGGACTCATCCGATATCCCATGAATTACCTTCATCGAATTCGTATTCTGTTGTTGCTCATCGCGATCTATCCAACATATTCTCTCCGATTCAGGGTCTTTTCATTTATCATGTTCACTCAACCCATTCATTCCACAACATATCAAACCACAACCATACCTCCGATCAAAGGTGTTAGGGGTGATATAAAAAAATTTCATAACAATTCTCCCCTAATTAATTTCCGAATCCCTTATTTTGGGAATCATGGCCACATTTGAACACCTCTATTTTTCCTATCAATTTTCAAAATTAATTTGTATTTTTTAAGATCGATGGTTGATCTAGACGTGGCTAAAAATGGTCTACCTAACAGAATGAGAATGCCTTGGTCCTCTTCGAAGTCAAGGACAACAAAATTGATGAGTACAATAAAATGCCTCACTTTAACTAATACGTCTCCAGGTACACGTTTGGGGTGTACTAGGGACCTATTGGCTAATTCTAGTGTGATCGATGTATTTTTTAATTCCATTAATTCGAGTTTTAAATAAGTAAACAGGGGCAACAAATTAATGTTCGCCCCTAAATCACAGAAAGCCTTACTGAAATGTTTGTCTCCTATCTCTATAGGAATTGTAAAACTAATCGAATCTTTCAATTTTTGGGGTATTTTTCAAGCAATTATTTCACTACAAGAGGTGTCGATATTAATTTTTTCATGCCCCATCTCTCTTATTTAAATTTTGCTAGTTCATGACCAAGTAATAAATTTAGCCTAATGGCTAAGAGCATATTTAGTTTCCCTTAGGTCCTATGTTTCTGTGTTATATCGATGGGTGAAATTATATGTTTGTTTTGACACTCATGTTATGTGATTAAATGGCATGTTTTGATTAAGTAAATTGGATATCATGATGAATCATGAATATTGTTAATTTTATTCTGATAAGCATCAAAAGAAAACCCATGCCTACTATTTATGTTAATAAAATTTGACTGTATGTTAAGCATGCCCATTAAGCTAAATTTGTTTTCGTATGCCATATCACATTACATGGGGTTGGGACAATATTGAAAGGAGAAAATTTCTAGCAGTTTAATGGTCTGCACATTCTAGTGGTAAATCCAAATATTCTTACAGTATATCTGTATTTCTAGTGGCTTNCATAATCTGTCTGTTATGGCAGTTTGTCTGTAATATCTGGTGGCTTAGGGTTTAGGGTCTAATCTGCCACAAGGAACTGCGGTAGATCAGTACACGTCATGCTATAGGAGATAATAGTCAAAGCACTGATACATACTCTTCACAATTTGCTAAAGTGATGAAATCTCCAAGATCAATTGCAACTTCATGTGATCCACAATCAATCTACGTATAAGAAAGAAAGAGACATTAAGCAAAAAACTTAGTAAGTACACAAGGAACATACTCAACTTACCTTGGAATTATTCGAAGGGTTAATCAATTTTAAAGGCTTCACACATTCATTACTAATTATACAATATGAGTATAATTATAAGAAGTACTTTTCTAATTCTCATTTTATGCATTTCATGAGTCATGTTTCCTTAGGACAGGTTAATTTATATGTTTCATTCCTAATTTTCTCAATTCCATATGGCCTATTATTCAACATAACTTGTATTTAAAGGATCATACTAGCAAGTCATTTTAACCCCCTTGCATTCATTACAAGATTCAAATTTTAGTTCAATATTCTAACAATTTAAGTTCTCATTATTTTTATAGCATGTAGCCTTAGTAAATGCCAATAAAAATGACTTGGATATTCGGGAAACCATTCAAACTCTGTATGTATATAACACTAAAAGTGATTCCAACCAAACATCAACATACAGGGGACTAAGATGCACTGAAGTGTTATCCCATAAGTCAATGTAATACATGTGTGGATGGGGTAAATTTTATTAAGTTAAATTCATCGAAGTTTTTGTTTTTCAAGTCTAGAAGATCAGTCAACTTGCAACGAGCTTTTGGATAAGACCTAATAGGTGCACATAAATGGAAGATATTAATAAGTTTGCAAGAGTCTGAGTTGTGAATAGGGCATCCCAAACACACATCAAATGAGGATCGACCCATTTAAAGCTTATTTGGAACACTTGAAGAATTACTTGCTTTTTTTTTGTCTAATTTGTCAATGACCCAATTAGGAAGTTTACTTTAAAGCCATGTAAATTCGTTTACTTGTAAATTTTGGTCTATCCATAAAAATTATAAAGATGGCTAAATTCACTTAATCTTTTCTTTGTTCCTTTAAGTTTCTTAGAATGTAAGAGTTACCTTTCTTAGTTGCCCACATTTATAGGCTAGTTTTCAAGACTTCTTTGTTCTTAGCCATCCACATTTTTAGGGATTTGATTCTTCATTTTTCAACTTCCTTCTTATATATAAAAGGGGTAACAACTGTAACACACCAAGTTTGGCGGGTCTAAGGTTTTTGCGTATAGTAGTAGAATAGCCTATTTGGTGAAATGTAATCTGCACAATGACTTATTATGGGGTATTGTAACCGCCACATCAGTGAGTAAAGATTTGATACCAAGATATTTTGCTATGTTAAGGAAATGTTTGTGTTATGTGATAAAGAGTAAGTATGGATTTAGTTACCCTCAAGGGTATAATATGCCTGGTTTGTATGGAATATTGTGATAGATTTTAATTAATATGGTTAGAAATAAACTAAATAGGCTAGCTTGATAATTGTGAATGCAAGGTACTTATTTATCTTTCTCTCAAAAACTGTAGGCCATTAAGAAGGAAAATTCTGAAACTTAGGTCTTGATATGATTAGGGTTAAGAGTTGAATGGGATCTGTGATATAATTGAATAAGTCTTAAGAGTTTTTGTGTTAAGAGATGTGTATTTGTATTACATTAAAATGGTATAATTGTAATGAAGTTGAAGGTTAAAAAAATTGTTAGTTAATGTTGCCGAATGGTGGTGAGTTTTGGGTTGGTTAAATGCTGGAATTTAACACTTTAACAATTAAATGTGGTGTTGATTAAATGCTGAAAATATTCGTGTCTTTAAGCTGTAATTGAAAAAATTTTAATGGCAATAAATTTGGTGGTTTGGTTTCGTAATCTAGGGGTGAACTTATATGATTTATGTGGTCTTAAAGAAAAAATTAAAGTGAATACAATGTTGTAACTATGTTGTCCAAAGGTCTGATAAATTGTTGTTGTCCATTATTAATTGTTGCTGAAACTTAACAGTTGAAAAGAGTGACAAATGGTTGTTGTACATTATTATTTAATACTGGAATTAAGCTTTCCAAAAGAATTTAATAAATCAATGTTATTCATTGATAATTATTATCGAATTTAAGTTGTTGAAAAAGTTGAATAATGGTTGTTGTTTATTTATTTAACGTTATTGTCGAATTTATGTGTTCAAGTGATGAATAATTATTGTGGTATAATTGGTGTCTAGGCTTAATTAAATTGTTCGAATGGGGAGAAAATTGGTGTTGTTTGATTGACTGTAAATTGTTTTTATTTATTTGTTATTATTGAATGTTTGATTGTGATGAAATTTAGTACAACCAAACTGTATAATACCGGCTCATGTTGTCTAATAGAGGAACTATTACTAATTCTAAAAATGAAATGTTTCCCTTTATATGCCCGAACTTGGTGTTTTTTATGTTTTCAAATGGGCATTCAAATGTAACACCCTGGTTCTGGCAAGTACAAGGTTTGGTGTATAGTCCTAAGGTAGTATGATTGGTGGAGTAGTGCATCTTTCGGTGTATAGAGTGGGCGTGTACAGTTATGTGATTAAGTTAATAAAGGTTCCTTGTCAGGTGCCTATGTTAGTTGGAATAAGATCAACGACCAAGAAAAATTGGTACTGAGAATATGAGTTTACGTTAGGGATAGTGTGCCTGTTAACTGTGGTACTGTGCAAGTTGCAAGGTAAGCTGGTTAGGAATCAACTAAATGTGAACCAAAATAGTTCTATTCTTTTTTCTCCTAAGATAAGGTTATCTAACGCTTGAGGAACCGAAGGCATTTCTCTAAGCTGAAGTTGAGATCCCAGATTTTATCAGTGATTGCTTCATGTCAAGGTAAGTTTTATGACTCTACATGTTGTGCTGTAAAAAAGTAGGACTGAATGAGTGCATGAATAGTAAGATGAAGGAGTAAGGCTTGTATGGTGTTCATTTGGGTTTGAGGTGATAGTATGGTTACTCAAATGAGCTTTAATGGTGTTCCTCTATTTTATATGTAGTGGTTGCTACAGTATCTTGGTGAAGGTTGGATATGGAGTTCAAACTGCTATTTGTGGTTGTTAGGTGAGTCTATGTACCCACTTTTTCATGTATATTGTTCACATGAGATATCACTGTAGAAACCGATTGAAAGATGAATCTGAAGTTAGAAAAGTATAGTATGTGGTCATACAACTATATGATTGAATGCAGGTTATGGTATGGAATTTGAGTAGTAGGTTTGGTCGTATATGTGTATCTTAGATGTATGTTGTGGGTATGCTTTGTTAAGAGCAAGTTGTGGGTTAAAGGTGAAGGTGAATTGTGTCAGTGTACAAATGATCTGTGAAGTGATTTTGTGTCTATCTTCGCGGTATTGTCTAAAAGGGTTCATCGGGATTTTAACCAAGAATTATGAAAGGAAAATTCCATGGCCATGTCACTCTCTAAAGGAACTTAAAGGAAGGTTATTACCCATAGCGATTTTCTACGTGTCTTATGTGATGATGGGCAAACCTTATATAAGTGAGTTTAGGCAAATCCATTTTGCAAAAAACACGATATATAAAGAAAGCTTTTGTGACATAATATAAAAGAAAGCCTTTGTGGCAAACAATGAAAAGAAAGCTTATGTGGCAAATCATAAAATAAAAGCAATTGTGAAGATCTTTGAAAGGAATGCCCTTATGGCGCACACTAATAAAACTATTTTTGTGGCGAACTCTAAAATGAAATGTTGTTGGCAGGTAATGATAAGACTCTTAATGGTGTACTGTAAGGAATGTCTTCTAAGGTGGATTTTGTATTAAATTGTTTTGGCAGGTTTATCATAGCTTGTAAGTGTGATTAGAAAGATCAGTAAGGCACAATGTCTTGAAGATCAGTAAGTGGATTTGGTTGCATGGACGTTTGTAAAGGAAATAGGTAAAGATTTATGAAAGATCATATTGAAAGAGGTAAGTGGTGTATCGAAGATGTTGATGGGTGAGAAATGAGCTTTGAGCATTGTATGGTATCTGACATGTAAATGAGAATGGAAATTGAGAGAGTGTTCGCTAGTGACTAAGTTCAAGGTTCAGAACGATATTGTAACATCCCTTCGCCCGTCACTGTTACCAGATTAGGGTTACAAAATACTACAACAATTAACGAGACAAAAATTTACAATTCCAAATAAGTTTCCATTCAAACAATCATTATCAAGGAATCGATCAATAAACATGCCATTCAATCAAAATTGAGGCTTAAAATCGAGCCTAATAAACTTTGAAAGCACTTTAGAAACAATTAGGGACTAATTTGGAACAAACCATAATATCAAGGAAAAAATAGGAAACAGGGGTCACAAGGCCGTGTGACAGGCTAAGACCATGTGAAGCTGAACAACACGATCATGCCATCGAATCGTGTGAAATAGCTCAGACCGTGTAAGCAGTGTCACACGATCGTGTCGCTAGACCGTGTAACTCGCTGTGACCGTATGAATAAAATTTTTATCGAAATCTAACAAAGCACATGGTCGTGTGTCAAACTGTGTGGCAGCCCGTGCCTGTCTAAATGTACCTTTAAATGCAAGATTACCAATTCATG
This sequence comes from Gossypium gossypioides, assembly GCA_013467495.1. Classification (NCBI taxonomy): domain Eukaryota; kingdom Viridiplantae; phylum Streptophyta; class Magnoliopsida; order Malvales; family Malvaceae; genus Gossypium; species Gossypium gossypioides. The sequence goes on from JABEZY010274793.1 coordinate 12,421, forward strand.
CTTACTTAAACCACAAGCAACCAATTAATCAAACTTCCAACCTATTCAAGTCACATAAAAAAACATACCAAAATATGTTATTTACCTAATTTTATCCAATATGCCATAAGGCACAATCACAAATCAATAATCAAATTTAATGATCAAAATTCATTTGATATCAAATTCACACTTAACCAAACATGGCTATTTAAGGTACCAAAATGTCATAATTCATTCATCAAACATTATACCTTTATCTAAACACATTTAACAACTTGTCTACCTTAAGAAGAAACTAGGCACAAACCATTTTATACCATCCAAATCAAACTCCAACCACTGTTTACCTATTCATGTATTTCCTATCAGAGTATAACACACTTATATATGCATTTCATCCCATTAAGTTAAATCCAATACATATCAATTTCAACATCCCATTCAAATCTCTAAATCAAACTATGAGTAACCACATTATTGGCCATAAACAATCAACTTATAAACAAGTACAAAATATGCCACTTATAATGAACACTAATATACAAATTCCAAGATACTCCTATTACATGCCACATATCTCAAAGTCTACCGAAGATAGATGGATAGTGTGATCTTCCACTTGATCTAATTGCCTGGTTTCGCAAAACGAGATCTACAAGAAATTAAGAAAACAATACGAGTAAACTTTTACGAGATTAGTAAGTTCACAGGTTGAAACGTTATAACTTACTGTATAATCACAGTTTTATAATTAACAAAATGAATAGCTAACGTTAATCCTATCAATCACAACCATTCAACATGTGAGCTTCATAAATACAAGTAATTTAATCACCTCATTTATATAGTATCAACCATTATCAAGTCATGATAAAATATCGAAAACCATAAACACATGTACAGTCTTTCACAAGAAATCATAATCAAATATGAATTACCTATTACCATTAAATCATTTAACCATTAAAAATTTGGCCTGATGGACAATATAACAGATACGAATACACAACTATCCATCTAGAGCACACCAGAACGTTCAAATGAGCCAAGCCCATCAAGAACACACCTAGGCACCAAGTGCCTAGCCAGTAGGCTAACATCCCTCCGAAAATCATCTGGGCACCAAGTGTCAAGCCCGAAGGCTATACATCTTCCCCCAGTAACACACCAAAATCATTGTAAATATAACATGATAGTTCGTAACAAATGATAGACTTTGGTATATTCAGTGGATAGTAACAAGTCAATAATCATCATCTCATCAATAGTCAATCTCGTACCGCACGAAATATAACCTATTGGCATGCCAATTGTATCCTATCCTATGTTCATTCGAGCTTGATACAAATAATCACATAATATCTTACAAAACAATTACATTACTCACATTGAATCAACTTTATGATTATTGCATTATATATTATTCAACAAATTATAATTCACAAGTCAATATAATATTACAAATTATTCTAATTTAAACCGTATGAACTTACCAGGGCTAAATAGCAAATATTGTAATGTCAGAGGATAATCAGGAATTTTTCCTTTTTCCACAGTTATCTACTGGTTCTTGATCTAAACAGTATTTTATTTTAATTATCAGCCCAAATACTTATAAGTAATCCATTTAATGCATATGACTTTTTTATTGACATTTTTCACAATTTTCCTAAACTTTTGAATTTTATTCAATTTAGTCCTTAATACTAAAATGAGCCTATTTTTATAATTTATTCATAAACCCGATTTTTGCCTAACCTTTAACCATATAAAAACAACCCTTAAATTCTAAAATGTTTCAATAAAACTATTCCAAATTCACATGCTTGTAATTAAATCCTTACACTTAAAACTATACAAAATTACTTTACAAACTAGCTAAAAATCACCACCCAAGCATAAACATGAAGAAAACTTCAAGAACATCAATGGTATTTTTTCTAAATTTTGAAAGTTTCACAAAACAGCCCATTGGTTAGCTAGATTACATTACAACAATCATAGAAACATAAAATTCATGAAAAATGGACCAAGAAACACTTACATGCTAGGGGTATAAGCAAGTCGAATCTTCCCGAGCTATTTCAATGGTGTTTTCGTTTGACAAAACAAGAAAATGAAAAACATGATAATGGTTTACCACTTGTTATTATTATTATATTAGCTTTAAAAATTAAATTAAAACATATAAAATATAATAAAAACTCATATTAAACCATCCATTAACCTTATTATGGTCTATTTGCAACATAAAACCTCCCACTTTTACTTTTTATACTTCATTGACACTTAAACATTAATAGCAAATGAATTTTGCAACTTTTACGATTTAGTCCTTTTTCTTTAATTAACTAGCCAAACATCAAAAATTTCAAACCAAAATTTAATACATCTATATAATCACTTCGTAAATATTTAATAAAAATATTTACTAGCTTGGTTTATAGAAACGAGGTCCCGATACTGCATTTTCCAAAACCACTTGACTCTAGGGACAAACCACTTGAACTTAACAATTCATCTCAAATATAAAAAATTATCAAATCATTATTTAATATAATACTATATTTGACACATAAATATTAAATAATAATATTTACGGACTCAGTCGCTGGAATTATGGTCCCAAAATCACTGTTTCCAACACCACTAGAAAACGAGCTGTTACAACTTTCCCCCTTAAGAAATGTTGTCCTCGAAATTTTTACTTGAGAATATATTCGAGTATCGTGACTTATTCAATTCCTCAATTTCCCACGTAGTTTCTTTGATACTGTGTCGGTGCCACAGACTTTTGCTAATGGTACCTGTTATTCTGAAGTTCTTTTACCTCATGAACTAAAACTACTATTGGCTCATCTGAAAATGATAAGTGACGATTTGATGCAGCTTTCAAACAATCTTAAATAACACAAACTTTATCTTCAGTTTCTTGAAGCAATTCTTCCCCAACTATCTTGTTTTCACTCAGTTCTAACTAGTATAATAGGGTTCTACATTTTTGTTTGTATAAAGCTTGAAACGTTGTCATTTTAAAATTGGACTGATAGTTATTATTATAAGGGAATTCGGTCAATGATAAATATTTTTTCTAGCTACATTCAATTTCAATACTATAACATCATAATATGTCTTCAAGAATTTGTATTACCCATTCCAATTGTTCATCTGGTTACGGATGACATGTTGTACTGAAGTTAAATTTAGTCTAAAAGCCTCGTGGAGTTTACCTCAAAATCTCGAGATGAATCTTAGTCTCAACCGTAGATAATAAATAGCAATCTCTAATACACATATAACTCAACTAACTTTTCAAGCAAGTACTCTGTTTTGACCAGAACAGAATGAGTTGATTCATTAGTCTGTTGATAGTACTAGAAAGAATATATGTTTTCTCCTTACTTATTGGTTAATTTTTCCCCATTTTGTTATCTTTAACACATATTTTAGCATTTTCAACTTAGTAAATTGCATTTTATAACTCAATGGATCTTAGCCTATTTATCCTTAATTTTTGTCATGTTTTGGTATCAATGTCGCTGCATTAGTATTTTTAGATTACGCCTAGAATTGTCGCCACACTTGACAGCTGTCTGGATAAGAACAAAAATGTGTGCACTGTCTAGTCTGGTATAACCAACTTCTACATACAGAGGCAACATGATTCTGATGAAAGGACACCTGGTTATTCGGGAAGAATATAAATATTCACGTGAAAAGAAAAAAAAAGGGGCTTTTTGGACTATCACCTTTTTCAACCTACCCTTTGAAGCTTTTAGCTATGTCAGCTTAAGCCTTCTACGGGTGAACCAACGTGAAAGGGACGCAGACTAGCTCTTGAAGAGGAGCCCTGAGTGTGACACAAGAGGGAATAGAGAGATTCAAGTCGAGTTGTCTAGGAATAGTATTCTCCACTTGTTTCTTTTATTTTTCTTTTATATTTCATGTTATTTTATTAAATCTTGCTTCTACTGTTTAATCTTTGGGTTTGAATGTTTTTAGCATGGAAGTATTATTGCAGCCACTGACATTGGAAAGTGCAGCGATAATTCAAGCTAACAAGCATGACAACAAAAGTTGCTTCAGGATTAGAGGAATTTAATCCACTTGTTCTTAATAGTGTTCCATTGCCATCATCGGAAGGTGTTGCTAATGTGCATGTTTAAGTCTTAGATTAAATATGAAAGTTAAGCTTGGTAAGATATTCATTGCAATTTAATGCATCGACTCACCTATCCTTTTATACCTTGTGAGCACTTAGTATTCACGTTGGGAATCCCGGTTTATCAGTATCATATTTTATCTTATTGGTTTCAAGTTATTGCTTTGACAACTACTCTCAGAATTTATCTCATTTCTGCCCATTTATTGCACTAACATTGATAGACAAAAGACAACCATCCTTATGGGATCGATATCCGACAGAATCATATCTGTCTACTATACTTGCATCGACAGTGTACGCTTGCACATTATTACTGTGACATTAAACAGCTGATAAAGTTTTGGCACTGTTGGCGGGGATGGCATTTGTTTGATGTTTGTTTTTGTTTATTTTTATTTCATAATATTTAGTTGTTACTAGTTTTCTTTTTGTTACTATTTTCACATTTTATTTTAGATGTTGTATGACCTGAAGAAATTTAGAGTTTAATGCCGATTTTGATCCAAAAATTGAAAGAACCATTCAAAGAAAACTTCAAGAACAAAGGAATATGGCTTTACCAAGAAACTATGAAGTCATACCCCCGATGTAGAACCAAAATGCTAATGACCCATCGTTGTCATAAGGCGTTCAAATACAAAACAGGAGTATACGAGATTTTGTAGTACCTGTCTTGGATGACTTACAATCTGGAGTTGTTAGGCCAGCAACCCATGCCGAAAATTTTGAACTCAAGCCAGTAATGTTTCCAATGCTAAATTCTAATGGGCAATATGCTGGACTGCCTCATGGAAATGCACAAGAACATCTTAAATCATTTTTATTGATTTGTGCTTCCTTTAGTCAACAAGACGTTCCTGATGACGCTTTGAAGATGGAATTATTTCCTTATTCCTTGCAAGGAAGAGCTTGTATGTTGTTCATTGGACTACCTTCTGGATCAATTACTTCTTGGAATGCACTAGCAACACATTTTGTTTTGCGATTTAACCCGCCGATAATGAATGCTCATCTATGAAATGATATTACAGCTTATCATCAGCTGGATGATGAGAATCTTCACACCACATGGGAACATTATAAATCTTTGCTTTAACGTTGTCCCATGCATGGCATTCAATAGGAAACACAAATTGAGATTTCTTATAATGGGCTGAATTCACACACAAGGAATCTTATCGACGTATCAGCCAATGGTCCTTTGCTGGATTGTACTTATAATGATGCTATTGGAATTCTTGAGAGAATTGCTTAGAATGATTATCAATATCCTATCTCTAGAGCTACACAATCAAAATCTGCTCCAGGAGTTATTGAATTGGATGCAATATCTGCACTTAGTTCTCAAGCTTATTATCTTACAAATATGATAAAAAATATGCACGGGACTAGTGACGTTGCACCTATACAAGTCACTCAACAAGTTGATGTTCCTACCTTTTGTTGTGAGATTTACAGTGACAACCATAGCTATGAAGATTGTCCACACTATGTAGAGAATGCCTTTTATGTCAGTAACATCCACAACAATTCTTATGGCAACTTTTATAATCATTCTGCACGCAATCAACAATCTTGCGAAACTCAAAATGCTAGACAAAATGTTACAACATTTTGATATGGGAATATATCTACTCAAGGCAATTATAATTCAAGACAAGGGAATTATAATCAACACTAGTAGAATTGCAATCAGCACACTTAGATGTATCCACACCAGAATCAGACGCAGCCACAACACTTTTTAATGTTGCATCAGCATGTTCAAGAGCATCGACGACAACAGTACACGCAAGCTTCTCCTTCTGACCCATTAGTAGCTCTTGAAGATTTAATACGGGAGCATATGACTCGCACAGAAGCTATTGTGCAAGGGAATACATCTTCTACTCTGGCGTTGGAGGCATAATTAGGACTACTTGCTTTGAATCTGAATACTCAACCAGCGGGCACACTACCTAGTGACACGAGAAATCCCAGTCCGATAGGGAAAGAACACTGTAAGGTTATCAATCTCAAGAGTGGTAAACAAACTGATGAGCTGACTATAGACTCTATTGTCGCACCTCAAGATACTGGTGAAAAGGTTGAATCTGAAGAGCTTGTCGATGTAACAGACAAAGAAGTTCCACAAATTTTCACTCATATCCAAATTTTTGACCCTCAAAACTGTCGAAGCAATCAAAGCTATCGGCGTAATCAGAAGTATCTCCACATTTACCATTTTCACAAAGATTTAGGGAGAATGAGTAGGACAAGCAGTACCAATAGTTCCTGAACACACTAAAGCAACTTCAGGTTAATATTCCTTTAGTAGACGCTCTTGTGGAAATTCTAAATTATGGAAATTTATGAAGGAGCTCTTGTCCAAGAAGAAGAAGCTCAGTGATATGGAAACTATTGCACTCATAGAGGGTTGTAGTGCTATTTTGAAAAATAAGTTGCCCCCCAAAATGAAAGATCTTGGGAGCTTTACTATCCCATGTTCAATTGGCAACCATTATTTAGGCAAGGTTTTATGCGACTTGGGAGCTAGCATCAACCTAATGCCACTATCTACTTTCAAAAAGTTGGGAATTGGTCACATGAAACCTACTGCAGTGACATTGCAACTAGCTGCTCGATCATTGGCTCAACCTGAAGGGCAAATCAAAGATATCTTAGTTCGTGTGGATAAATTCATTTTTTCGACTGATTTTATCATACTTGACTACAGGCAAACAAGGAGGTTCCAATAATCTTGGGACGACCATTTTTAGCCACCAAACGAACTCTTATTGATGTTTACAAAGGTGAACTGACCATGTGACTTAATGATGAGCACGTTACCTTCAGTGTTTTCAAATCTATTCAATGCAAGTATAAAGAAGAATGTCATACTGTCGATGTGCTAGATTATCTAATTGAGGAAGAATTCAATAACCAAAGCACAATACTTTTTGAGGAGTTTGTTGTGACATCTAATGATGAATTCTTAGATAATTGTGACCGCATGGTTGAAGCTAATAATATTGAACTCGGGCATGGATGGTAGATTGAATCCTTAGACTTAGCCAACAGAGCAGCTCTAATTTTCAAGCCATCTATCGACGAAGCTCCTACTCTAAATTTGAAACCAGTACCTACTCATCTTAAATACGTCTTTCTTGGTGATAATAATACAGTCCCAGTTATAGTCTCCGTAACACTAGATGTAACTCAAAAAGAGAAATTGGTCCATATTCTTAAGCAACATAAACGAGCTATTGCTTGGAGTATTGCCGATATTCGAGGCATTACTCCATCTTTTTGTATGCACAAGATCAAGTTGGAAGATGAAGGTAAGCAATCAGTTGAGCAACAAAGAAGTTTAATCGAGAAGATGAAGGAAGTTGTTAAGAAATAAATTATAAAATGGCTTGATACTGGAATTATTTACCCTATTTGTGATAGCAATTGGGTATGTCTAGTGCAATGCGTTCCTAAAAATAGTGGCATCACAGTGGTTAGCAATGACAAAGACGAATTAATTCCTACACAAATTCCTACGGGATGGGGAGTCTGTATGGATTATCGCAAACTTAATGCTGTCACAAGGAAGGACCACTTCCCATTTCCTTTCATTGACCAAATGTTGGATAGGCTTGCTGGAAAAGCCTATTACTACTTTCACCGGAGGATCAAGAGAAAACAACTTTCACCTATCCCTTTGTACTTTTTCTTTTCGACATATGCCTTTCAGTCTTTGCAATGCACCAGCCATATTTCAACTGTGCATGATGGCAATATTCTCGGATATGATTGAAGATTCTTTAGAGGTTTTTATGGATGATTTCTTAGTCTATGGGAATGATTTTGATCATTGCGCTGACAATTTGGATAAAGTATTGTAGCTATGTGAAGACACACATCTTGTTCCAAATTGGGAGAAATGTCATTTCATGGTAACTAAAGGCATTGTGTTAGGCCATCGCATCTCTAGTCAAGGCATTGAAGTAGACAAAGCTAAAATGGAAATCATTGAGAAATTACCTCCACCGACAAATGTGAAAGGTATTCGTAGTTTTCTTGGGCATGCGAGTTTTTACCGAAGATTTATTAGAGATTTCTCAAAAATTGCAAATCCCTTATGCTCATTACTGGAACAGAATCGAAAATTCCTTTTTGACGATGCATGTCTGGAGGCATTCATTTAATTAAAGACGCAGCTAGTAAATGCACCCATAGTCCTTGCACCAGATTGGTCTCGACCTTTTGAAGTTATGTCCAATGTAAGTGACTTTGCTGTGGGTGCTGTTCTAGGACAATGCAAGGGAAAAATATTTCACACCATCTATTATGCTAGCAAAACTCTGACAGAGGCTCAAATCAATTATACCACTATAGAGAAAGAATTGTTAGTTGTAGTCTTTGCTTTCGACAAGTTTTGTTCTTATCTTGTCGGCGGAAAGGTTACTGTATTTACTGATCAATCAGTGTTGAGATATATTTTTGCGAAGAAGGATGCAAAACCAAGACTGATACGTTGGATCTTACTATTACAAGAATTTGACATCGAGATAAAAGACCGTAAGGATTCAGATAATCAAGTTGCAAACCATCTATCTCGATTGGAAGTTGGCAGCAAGGATGGAAACATACGTCAAATTGTCGGAGCATTCCCGGATGAGAAGTTATTTGTTGTAGATGCAACCCTTTGGTATGCGGATTTGGTTAATTATCTAGTATGTGGAAAACTCTCGTTAGGTGTCACAGGCCATAAAAAAGAAAGATTTCTTCTTGAAGTAGTGAAGTATCATTGGAACGAGACATATTTATTCAAGGTATGCAATGAAGACATCATTCGACATTGTGTTCCAGAAGAGGAGATGCTTTCAATCCTGAAGCACCGTCATGATGCTCCTTTTAGAGGTCATTTTGGTGGCATGCAAACTGCCGCTAAGGTTCTCCAATCAGTATTCTACTGGCCTTCATTATTCAAAGGCACCCACAATTTTGTGAATCAATGCGATAGGTGACAGCGTACTGGTTCTATATCCTGATGCAATGAAATGTTGCAATAGCCAATTATGGAGGTTGAATTTTTCGATGTTTGGGGTATGGATTTTATGGGACCATTTCCAAGTTAATTTGGAAATCTTTATATATTAGTAGCTATTGACTACGTCTCAAAGTGGATTCAAGCTGATGCAGTCCTAAAGGATGAAGCAAAGACAGTGCTTAAAGTTTTTCACAGGCATATATTCACCCGCTTTGGCACACCAAAGGCATTAATTAGTGATCAGGGTACACACTTTCATTGCAACCAAGTGACAGTCGCACTGAAGAGATATGAAGTTAATCATAGAATGGCTACTACTTATCATTCGTAAACTAATGGACAAGTCGAAGTATCGAATCGACAAATTAAAAACATTCTTGAGAAGGTTGTGAACCCTT
>JABEZY010274793.1:22085-38664 GCA_013467495.1 Gossypium gossypioides
TGTCACTTGCCAGTTGAACTAGAGCACAAAGCAATGTGGGCAATTAAGCAAGTGAACATGGACTATGAAGCTGCTAGAAAGAAAAGGATGTTGGATATCATTGAACTAGAGGATATTAGGCAAAATGCTTATGAAAATGTTGCAATTTACGAAGAAAAGACCAAACAATGGCATGACAAAATTATTTTGCAACGATAATTTATCCTGGGTCAACAAGTTTTATTATTCAATTCTAGACTAAAATTGCACCCGGGTAAATTGCGCTCACATTGGTCTGGACCTTTCGAAGTTGTCAAAATATTTTCTCATGGTGCAATCACAATTAGAGATTTACATGATGGACACCAATTCAAAGTGAATGGACACTGGTTGAAACACTATTTTGGGAATATTAATCAAAAGCAAGCAGAGATCATTTAATTGGTCGAAAATTTTTTATTTTTATTAAATTTATCATTATGTTATTTTATTTTTTGTTTTTGTTTTTTTTTCAAGCTTGTTTTATTTTTTATTTTTATTATTTTATTTTTATAGAATAATTAGGTACCATTGTCGATGCACTTGGGCTTTATTATCAACGCAGTTCGTACTATTGTACTGTCACTTATGACTCATCAAGAATAAAGGCAGGTTAGAAATTTTAGATCCCACTGTTTGATCAAAAGTCACCTAGTCGTCTGATCTGTCTGAGCGGCCGCAATTCTCATTAGACATAATTATTCCTGCCAGCTTTATATCCCTTTCAAAAAGTCACGCCTTTCCATCTTCTTCTTTAACTCACTATAAACCTCCCTTCACTGTGGCAATTGTAACACATACAAAGCACACACTTTTATTCACGTTCTCTTCCCAAGCTCTTACCTTTACAAATTTAAACCATCTTCACACCACAAAACAAACAAAATATGGCAAGAACGAGAGGATCAGTCAGGAAAACCACCAAGCCTGTTGAAGAACACTCATCCTCTGCAACTGCAGTTTGTCAATTGGAATCCTCTATGCCAATGGAGAAAAAAGAGCTAGTGATCTTTTTAACAAAAGCGGCCAAGGACCGGTTTCAAGAAAACACTTTGAAGCGACATTTCCACCCAGAACAGGTCATTCTCCTTTCACAACAGCAAGAATTGGGCAAGCAAGTTTACGAAACCATCTCTAAGCTAAAGTGGGAGACTTTCTGCACTCATCTTGGAAGTTATTCTCTTTCATTGATACGTGAGTTTTATGCTAACCTTTATGACCATGAGTTAGAGTTTATCTTTGTTTGAGAAGACTTAATCCCATGGGATGCTAAAAAAATCAATGAGCTGTACAACACTAAAGTGGATGTAGATGAACATTCCGAGTTTATTGAGGATATCACCGATGACAAAAGGGACCTGTTGCTGAAGGATTTATGGGTCGAATGAGCGTTGTGGATGGGTTCAAATCAAAAGAATTATACGATTCATTGCCATTTCCTGACACTGTAAAGCAAAATCTGGTTTTATTTTGTCAACTACAAACTATTGCCCTCTACTCACAACACCACAGTCAACCTTGATAGAATGTGCCTGATAAATTCAATTCTTAAGGGTAAAAGTTTGATGTCGGCATAATACTCCACCAGGAAATTGCTGACTGCCCCGCAAGACAAACTGGAATTTTGGTTTTCCCGTCGTTGGTGATGCTACTATGCTAGAAGAAAGGGATCGTGCCCCTTGATGATGAAGAGGTCCTAGAAAATAAGGGCCCGATAAATGAACCCTCTATTGAAAGAATGACTCGTGGCAAATATATACTAACAATGAAGGAGGCAGAGGCTAGCAAGACAAGGAAGGGAAAAACCAAGACAGAAAGTAAAGGAACAAACTTAACTGCAGAGACATCATTACTGCGCAAAATACAAGATATCGAGAAGTTGGCCAATTCCATCAGCAATAAGCAAAGTAGGCTTGTCGCTATAATAGAGGATATTGACAGATCATAAAATTTTTTCTACGCTTATACTAGGGCCTATATCAACTCTATTGTAGCCACTTTAAGTTAGTTAATCCCAACCCCACTCCCAGAATTTTTAGTGTTCCCACCGATCATCCGAGATTATGAACCCTCCTCTAAGGAAGATGACTTAGGGGATCGAGATAGATCAGTGGAATCCACTCCATTGTGCACGTCTCTGATGATGAGAAAGAAGAAGACTCAAAGGACATTGAGAAGTACATGCGAAGGATTGATAGCCTAGTCGAGGGTGACATCATTGTTGATAAAGAGGCGTCTTCTATTAAGGAGGAAGTTACTGTAGGAAAGGAGGAATTTTGTGTTGAAGTTATGAACAATAAGGCCGAGGAAGAAAATACTAAGACAACAGATGATGAGAAAGAATCTATTGAGAACATTGTCAATGCATCCGAGTTTGTGGATGCAACTATTGATAATTTGGAGCGAGATGGAGCTAGAATGTTAGAAGTTGCAAAGGTAACCAGTGAGAAGCACCACAACTCATTGGTGATATTGGTCTATACCGGACCACTCAAGGTGACCCCTCTTACACAAGAAGTAGCTGATGATGCCGAGGCAGCGCTGGAAACTGAGGAGCAATCTGAGGACCGTGCGAAGCCCAAATAAAAGAAGATAAAGTGCTCCAAAGACAAAAAGCACAAGAATGAGGAGAAAAAGAGGAGGAAGAAGAACCATTGTGCAACCGCATTGATGGCCGAGGAAAACTAAGTTAGTTTATTTTAAGTTTTTGTTGTAGTATTCATGCATTGCATGTAGCTGTAATTTTCATTTTGTTAGTGCACATTGTCATTGCATTTTTATTGTCATTGCATTTTAATGTTAGTGCATTAGGGACAATTCAAACTTTAAGTTTGGGGGAATGCATATGGGGTTTGGAAATACACCCAGATTTCCAAACAAAATTGATTTTAATAAAGCATTCAAGGTTTATGTATGGTTAACACAAATGTGTTTGAAAATTTTTGTTACATTTGATGCTTAATTCTTGAATCATGTGAATTATCGATGAATGAGTGGGATAAGTTTGACTGAATGTTGTATCTTCAATTCTTTGATGAATGATTTAGGTTGCATTAGTAATGGATGACTAGTAGCATTCCTTGAATCTTGAATGAATCTGCCTTGTATAGCTGCTTATATATATATAGCTATGAATAAGAGACACTCCAAAGTGGGTGTATTGTGAAATGTTAAAGAGGGAGCACTCCAATGTAAGCATTAGAAAAATGAATCTGGCCAAAGGCTGTCCCTATATGAGTGTTTGTCGATACAATTATGTACTCCCTAGGGGTTTGTTGCACTCCATCGTTACTTCTCAAGAACAAGGGTATAGTAATGTAACAGTATCCCTTATTCACAAAAAAGGACATATATTGTACAATAAATGTTGTATTGGTAGATAGAATTTAGGATTTAAAGTATGATGTTAGTTTTGATGAAGTTGCAATCTTATTCATTCATACTTATGTCTTGTCGATGCAGTATTTTATCATTTGAATGTGACTCATTCATTGGGATTTTAGGTGATTCAAGTTTCTAGAATGATCATTTGCCTTGTGTAGCCTTGGCAGTTTCTATTTTACATGAGGACAAGTAAAAACTCAACTTTGGGGGCGTGATAGTACTAGAAAGAACATATGTTTTCTCTTTACTTATTGGTTAATTTGTCCCCATTTAGTTATCTTTAGTACATATTTTAGCATTTTCAGTTAAGTAAATTGCATTTTATATCTTAGTGGATCTTAGCCTATTTATCCTTAATTTTGTCATGTTTTGGTATCAATGTCGCTGCATAAGTATTTTTAGATTGTGCCCCGAATTGTCGTTGCACCTGACAGTTGTTCGGATAAGAACAAATATGTGTGTGCTATCTAGTCTGGTGGTATAACCAACTTGTACGTACAGAGGTAGCATGAGTCTGATGAAAGGACACCTAGGCTATTTGGGAAGAATATAAATATTCACGTGAAAAGGAAAAAAAAGAGGGCTTTTTGGAAGAATATAAATATTCAACCTACCCTATGAAGCTTTCGGTTATGGCGGCTTAAGCCTTCTACAGGTGAACCGATGCGAAAGGGATGCAGATCAGCTTTTAACAATGAGCCCTAAGTGCGACACAAGAGGGAATAGAGAGATTTAAGTCGAGTTGTCTAGGAATAGTATTCTCCACTTGTTTCTTTTATTTTTCTTTTCTAAATGCTGGTGATTACTTTCTATTTCATGTTTGGACTGAAGTACACATGATTTTTGGGTAAAAAGTTATTTTATTCAATCTTGCTTCTTCTATTTAATCTTTGGGTTTGAATGTTTTTAACATGAAAGTGTTATTGCAGTCACTAACACTAGAAAGTACAGAGATAGTTCAAGCTAACAAGCATGATAACGAAAGTTGCTTGAGGATTAGAGGAACTTAATCTACTTGTTCTTAATAGTATTCCATTTCCATCATTGGAAGGTGAGGCTAATGTGCATGTTTAAGTCTTAGATTAAATATGAAAGTTAAGCTTGGTAAGATATTCATTGGAATTTAATGCATCGACAATCACCTATCCTTTTATACCTTGTGAGCACTTAGTATTCTATTGAATATTCATGTTGGGAATCCCATTTTAGCAGTATCATATTTTATCTTATTGTTTTTAAGTTATTGCTTCGACAACTACTCTCATAATTTATCTCATTTCTACCTATTTATTACACTAACATTGATAGACAAAAGACAACCATCCTCGTGGGATCGATCTACCACAGCATCGAATAATGTCAACCAATCCATTCCCTGAATGATATCAAATCTGTGAAATGGTAACAACATCAAATTAGGAAGAAAATCACAGTCTTGTATTCTCAGTGGACACTTTCGACATATTAAGTTAACTATCACACTCTGACCTAGTGGATTAGTAACTTTAACATCATACTTGGTTAACTTAATAGATAAATTCTTATCCGTTACTAATGAGTGCAAATATGTGAGAGTTTCAATCAGTGTATAAACAATATCACCAAAGAGATGGAATGTACCAGAAATAACATCAGGCACAGTAGCTTCCCCTTGGCTTGTGTCGCATATGCTCGAGCAGGCACTCTAGCTTCTATTCTAACAACTATGTTTTGTTTTTTATTTTGGTCCTAGTACGATTAGCTCCAGTATTATTGCTCTGACTAGGACATTTATCTTTCTTAGGCATAGACAACTATTTATCACTTTTCTCATCAATGTCTCTCATATTTCTTGGGTAATTTCCAGTGAAGTGATCCATCGATCCACATCTGAAAAATGAACCTTACTTGGTCTTGCATTCATCGACTTGTAATTTTCCACACTACTCACACACAGGTCTAGCGGCATTACGAACACTATCAACACTATACATAGGCACAATTTCCTTATTGTAATTACTAAGCTGTATAAATTCTTGCTCGTACTCGATGACAAATTTATTGCCCTAGTTCAATTCAAGAAATTATTTCATTTTCGATCCAAATATCCTTTACTAACATATTTTTTTTTAAACTCTGATTTGAAGAAATCCCAATAAACCATGTCTTTCTGTACAATCGCTGTCAACGTCGACCAACAATTATAAGCCTCATCCTTAAGCAAAGATTCAACACATCTGAGATAATTGTCAGGGGAACATGCTATTTTGTCGAAAACTCACTGAATATTTTCAAGCCAATACTCAATCCTAATTAGACCATCATTTGTTTTACCTCTGAATTATTCAACACCATACTTTCTAATTTCATCAATCAAAGGTCATCGAACTATTTCAGTTGGTTAAGGACATGGGGGTGCCACAAGAGACACAATAGCGGGTGGAGCTGAAGGATTGGCTCTTATAAATTTCATGAACCACTAATCCATTAGATCGAAAAAGACATTTTTGACTTCATTTTGGACATTTGTGGAACCGGTAAACTATGACTTACTTCTAATTCAGAAGTCAAGACATTAATCTTTACTTCATCAGTGTTAGCATGATCATATTCTACCAAAACTCTTTAAATTTATAAGAACACATGGGCCAGATCAGATCAAATAACATCACACTATCGTAGGTTTATGTGGCATGTAATTTCCACACTCTAAACATGCTAGGTTCAGTTTGAAAATCGACTAAACTATATCTCTGATACCAGTAAATGTAATACCCCCTCACCCATCACCATCACTGGATTAGGGTTACAGAATACTAAAATAATTAACGAGACAAGGATTTACAATTCCAAACAAGTTTCCACTTAAACAATCATTATCAAGCAATCAACTAATAAACATGCCATTAAATAAAAATTGGGGCTTAAAATCGAGCCTAATAAACTCTGAAAGCAATTAAAAAGTAATCAGGGACTAATTTGGAACAAATCATAAAATCAAGGAAAAAATAGGAAACATGGGTCACACGATCATGTGACAGGCTACGGTCATGTAAAGCTAAACAACACGGTCATGCCATCAAACCGTGTGAAATAACTCAGACTGTGTAAGTTGTGTCACACGACCATGTCACCAAGTTGTGTAGCTCACTATAACCATGTGAACAAAATTGTTATCGAAATCTAACTGAGCACACGATGGTGCCACATGCCTGTGTGAGCCACATGGTGTGTGTCAAATCGTGTGGCAACCCTTGTATGCCTAAATGTAGCTTCAAATGCAAGATTACCAATTCATGCTTACTTAAACAACAAACAATAAATTAATCAAAATTTCAACCTATTTAATTCACATAAAAAACATACCAAAACTTGCTATTTACCTAATCCTAACCAATATGCCATAAGGCACCATAATAAATCAACAATCAAACTTAATGATCAAATTCATTTTCGATCAAATTCAAACTTAACAAAACATGGCTATTTAAGGTACCAGAATGTCATAATTCATTCAGCAAACATTATACCTTTATCTAAACACATTTAAAAACTTGTCTACCATAAGAAGAAACTAGGCACAAATCATTTTCTACCATCCAAATCAACCTCCTACCTCTGTTCACCTATTCATGTATTCCATATCGCAATATAACACACCTATATATGCATTTCATGCGATCAAGTTAAATCCACCACATATCAATTTCAATATCCCATTCAAATTTCTAAATCAAGCTATGATTAACCACATTGTTGGCCACAAACAATCAACTTATAAACAATTACAAAATATGCCACTTATAATGAACAATTATATACAAATTACATGATACTCCTATTACATGCCACATATCCCAAAGTAAATATTTTCAAAGTCTACTGAAGATAGCTGGACAGTGTGATCTTCCACTTGATCCAATTGCCCAGTTCCACAAAATGAGATCTACAATAAATTAAAAAAACAAAAAGAGTAAGCTTTAACAATGTAAAAACAACCCCTCAATCTAAAATTTTTGAATAAAACCCTTCCAAATTTCACATGCTTTTAATTAAATCCTTACACTAAAAACTATACAAACTTACATTACAAACTAGCTAACAATCACCACCCAAGTATAAGCATCAAGAAAACTTTAAGAACATCAAAGGTAATTTTTCTAAACTTTGATAATTTCACAAAATAGTCCCATGGCTAGCTAGATTACATTACAATGATCTCAAAAACAAAAAACTTCATGATAAATGGACCAAGAAACACTTACATTCAAGGGGTTTAAGCAAGTTGAATCTTCCCAAGCTATTTAATTGAATTTTCGGTTGGCAAAGATAGAAAATGAAAAAGATGATTATGGTTTACCATTTGTTTTATTATATTAGCTTTAATAATTAAATGAAAACTTATAACATATAAAATATAATAAAAACTCATATTCAACCATCCATTAAACTTATTATCCTTAAACCCTAAACCCTAAATCTTAAACCCTAGAACCTCTCACTTTTACTTTTTATACTCAATTGGCACTTAAACATTAATAGCGATTGACTTTTGCAACTTTTACGATTTAGTCCTTTTTCTTTAATTAACTAGCCAAGCATTAAAAGTTTTGAACCAAAATTTAATAATCTGTATAAAATATTTACGAGCTCTGTTCATAAAAATGAGGTCATGATACCTTATATTCCAAAACCATTTGACTTTAGGGAGAAACCACTTGAACTTAACAATTCATTGCAAATATAAAAAATTATCAAATCATTATTTAATATAATACTATATTTGACTCGTAAATATTATTATTTAATATTTACGGACTTACTCATCAAAATTATAGTTTGGAAACCACTATCTTCGACACTACTAGAAAATAGGTTGTTACAGATATGATCATCTAAATAAATTATTAGTGGACATGCGCAAAAATGACACAGTTAAATGATGTTTTCCTCACTAAGTTCTCACGGACTTATATGTCTATGCTATGTTACAGGTATATTGATGTTGGTCTGCTCCTGTAGGGAAGATGTTGGGATTACGCTAAGGAGTGGCATATCGGTTTATTATGCATACAGAGCATGTTGGCGGCGTATTCAAAATCTGAGTTGTCATTGAGAATCCTATGCCTTGAGGTGCTTGTAATAGATTAGGATTCCAAATTAAATATCGTTGTAATTTAATAACCTCGTGTTGTAGTTGTATTTACTCATTATGTTTACTTATTTATTTTAGTTTGAGATTTTGTAAGTTGTCTTTATCTGAAAATTGTATAAGTAAATTAAGCTTGTCTCTGTATTTATGTGGTATTACCCAAGATTAAGATCCAGTTGATCAGATTGGGTTGAGGGTGTTACATCAAATGAGAAGAATTGTGGTGTGTAGGATGATGAGATTTCAAATAAAAAAGTAAGAAAATTGTTGACAATACGGTTTTACGGAGGTTCAGATGGATCTTAAGAGGTCTATGCAGAGCATGTCCATTTTGACTATATGAGTTTGCAGAGGTTCGATTTGTTATTGATAGGGCGTGAAATGATGAAACTGCGTAACTAGAGTGGCTTTACGGAGGTTCAGGTGGGTTGTAAAGTCCTGAGAAGTACGAAAATATTTATATAAAGGGATTGAGGGATGTATGAAGGCCATGTAAAAGGCCTATTTTAAGGCATCCCAAATCAAACCTCTTATTAACTATTTGTACAACTATGTACATATGAGTGGTTTAAAAATTTAATTATCTTGTATGAATATGGAATATTGTGTGTAAATTTCGTTATGTACAAATTGGTTTGGTGGTTGTTGTGATTTTGAAGGAAACTTATTGTCTCTAAATCGGGTGATAACAATAGTTGTCCAGTGTTCTAATAAAAAAAGATAATTTTTATATGTTATATCCAATTAGACAATTGTTAAATTAAGCAAATGCTTTATTTCCATGCATTTTCTTTTGAGTTCGGTAAAAAATATTTCATTTTTTATTTATTCTTCTCAAATTTTTAGGTGGCTACTTTATGTGGTTCTTCGTCAAGGGACCTAGCCAACCTGTTACTATCTCGTGAGCCTATATATTTTCTATTTTGTGATACGTATATATATCGGGGAAATGTCGAAACTTGTCGTGTATAAATCGCCTAGAGTTTTATTTTGTAATTCAATCTTTTGTAATTATTCTAGTAAATTTTCATTTAGTAGTCTTTCTTATTTTCTCAAATTAAATAAGTTCAAATAGCATATTTAACTTTCAAATTGGAGAAATCATCACTTGTTTTTAAGATTATGGAAGTAATTCCTTCTCCTCATAACCTCACCCTCAGGTTATCGATCAACTGAACGTACCTCAAGTTGTTACATTTAGTGGTATCAGGGCCACAATTTAGTCGATTCTCGAATGATCGATTGTAGAAATTAGGCCTCGATATGCTTAGTTTTATTGCTAATTGGGTTTTGTGTTGTATAGTTACATCCAATTTCGTTCAGTTTGAGAGATACGGTAGACAAAAAGATAGAAAGTAATTCTCCCCTCCACCAATCTAGTTGTCTTGGTTCTTCAAGTGGGCAAGGTGATAAGGGGGCCGACGCTCGAGATGCACTACTAGAAATGATGGGGAGATGGTTTGATCATTTCATGGGCACAGAATAACTTGTTTCAACCATCAGTTCCTAGTACTTCTGTTCAGACTCCAAACGTATCGTGGGGTAACCCAGTGAAGGAAATACGGAAGAGGTCTGCCAAATAGTTCATTGGGGGAAAAGATGATGACTGGCTAGTGGTAGAAAATTGGCTCTCGAGAATGTGTCGAGTCATTGAAGAATTACAGTGTACACCACCTGATAACTTTCGTTGTGCGGTATCATTGCTGGAAGACGAGGCCTATCAGTGGTGGCATACCATGATGAGTATTACTCCATGTGAATAAATTGATTGGGATTTTTTCTTGCAGAAGTTTTGGGAAAAATACATAAATCAAATTTTTGTTGAATAAAGAAAACAGGGAGTTCTTGAAGTTTACGTAGTGAAAGATAATAGTGTTTGAGTATGAACGGGAGTTCATTAGATTAAGCAAGTATGCATGTGATTTGGAACCAACTAAAAAAATCCCTTTGTATGAGGTTTGAATGGGGGTTGAATGAGGAAATTCATACGATGTTGGCGACGCTTGAGATTTAGGGTTTAGCCAATTTGTAATCTAAAGCTCAGAGAGTGGAATTGATGCTCCAAGAAAAGAATAAGGTCAAAGATCGAGAGAAAGGTAAACATGGAGCTGCAAGTTTGTTCGCTAACCCCGGAGTTAAGAGAATTTGGGACGACAGAGGCTTTTCTTCTACTCCATCAGGAGGTTTCCAGTTAGATGGCTATAGGGGAGACTGAGATAATTGTCAGGCCACCTTTGTTGCTGGTACAGGTGGTTCGAAGAAGCTGATCATTCCTACTTGCAATCATTGCCGAAATAATCACACAAGCACTTATTGAAAAACCTCAAGTGCATGTTTTGGTTGCGGTGCACAGGGCCACATGATTCGAGATGGTTTGAAGACGGGTGGAGGAAGTACGGAGCACTTGGTGAAATCAAGTCAAGTAGTGCCACATGGGTCAATGTCTGGAGTTTTTGTGTGGTCATGTTCCACATAGGGGAATTTAAGGAAATCTACTGACAAGACATGATCGAAAGCCTTGGTCAGGGCTTATGTAATGTGGGCCAAGGAAGACGTAAAAGCTTAAGATGTTATCACGAGTAATTTTTCTCTATTTGACCTTAACATACATGCATTGATTGATTTCAAAATGACTCACTCATATGTTTATATTAAGTTGGCAAATAAAGGAGTTTAGATGTTGTTTTGATTGATACAAAAGTTCTAGTTACCAATCCTTTAGGTCAGAGCACGATAGTTGAAAAAATAATTAGGGACTACCCCTTAAAATATGGGGAACACATCTTTTCAATGGATCTAATATTATTGAGTTTCCATGAGTTTGATATTATTCTGGGACTAGATTGGTTGACAAGAGAAAGTGTTGTTACCGATTTTCGATTAAAAGGTCTACAACTGTTGTTAGATGATAACCATGAAGTAGTTATTTTGGGTGCAAGTTATAGTGTGGACCACAATACCATATCGATAGTATGGGCTCGTAAAATGATTTAGAAGGGAAAGTAGGCTTACCTAGCCTACATTCTTGGTACATCAATAAAAATGAGCAATTTGGAGCATTTATCAATCGTAAAAGAGTTTTCTGATGTTTTTCCATAAGAGCTCACGAATTTTCTGCCCATTCTGGAAGTCAAATTTCCTATTAAAGTTGCCCCAAGAACTGCTCCTACTTTGTGTGCTCCTTTCAAAATAACATCGTTTTAGTTGAAAGAACTAAGGACACAATTACAAGAATTGTTGGACCAGGGGTTCATTCGGCCTAATTTCTCACATGGGGTGCCCTAGTACTTTTTGTAAAGAAAAAAGATGGATTCTTTCAGTTGTGCATAGACTATCGCCAATTGCATCGGGTTACGATTAAGAGTAAAAACCCCTTACCCTTTGACTAGTTGGGTAGTGCTAGAATGTTTTTTAAGATCGTTCTTTGATCTGGGTATTATCAAGTTAGGATAAAAGGTGACGACGTTCCCAGGATCGCCTTCCAAACTCACTACGGACATTATGAATTCCTTGTGATGCCACTCGCATTGACTAATGCTCCGAAGGTGTTCATGGACCTAAAGAATAGAGTACTTCAACCTTATTTGGATCATTATGTAGTCATTTCTATCGATGATATATTGGTTTGTTCAAGTAGTAAAGTGGAACACTTCGAGCAATTGCATGTGGTGTTGACAACTCTTTGTGAAAACCAATTGTATGCCAAGTTCAACAAGTGTGAGCTTTGGCTTAGTGAAGTCACCTTTTTGGCAATGTTATTTCCACGTAAGGTATCAAGGTAGATCCCAATAATGTTAAAGCTATCTTAGAGTGGAAACCCTTGAAAAGTGTTACTAAAGTACATAGTTTTTTGGCTTTGATGGGATACTACAGAAGATTTGTGAAAGGTTTTTCAATATTAGCTACAACTATGACCCGACTATTGTAGAAGGAAGAACATTTTTTATGATTGAAAACTTGTCAAGAGAGTTTTGATAAGCTAAAAATTGTTTTAACAAAAGCTCTAATTCTATCTCACCTTGTGGCTGGAAGTGAGTTCGTGATATTTACCGATGCTTCCTTAAATGGCCTTGGTTGTGTCCTCATGCAAAATGGGAAAGTCATAGCATTTGCGTCTCGCCAACTCAAGCTACATGAAAGGAATTACAAGACAGATGATCTCTAGTTGGTCGCAGTTGTTCTTTGTCGCGTATGAATGTGTAATGTGAATGTTCTAGTATACACGTCGAATCAAGTAATAAAGTGATGAGTGAGTATTAACTCCACAGGGATTGAAATTGATAACAAAAATTGGTTATGTTATTAATATAAATTTGATTAATTAAACTGTACAAAAGAAACATATGACAAATTGATGAAGAGAATTAATGAATGGGTTAATAAAATCAATTATGAGTGAAAAAACATGCTAGGGCAATTGAAATGCTATGGCAATTTCCAAAGAATAAGTGGGGAGGATTTGTACTATTGAATGATAAAGGTTGGAATTACTCAGGTTTTATTTTTATATCATAATAATGCCGTGGCAAAATCTTGACCATTCTACTGCTCAGGGATTCACTACTGCAGTTTGCTTTTTTCGAGAGCCAGATTTTAAGCTATCATTCTGAGTTTTTGTATGGCTACAGAACTCAAGAATGATATACAAATTGTTCTTCCTTTCCCTGTATAGATCAAAACTTCTACGTCTAAAGTGCTATGAATATTCTTTCGAATAATTACCTGTATCAACCGATAATAATCCAATTTATTTAATCTTTTTAGAATTAAATTAGATCTAACAACATACCATTAAATCATCTATGTCTAGAGCTTGCAAGCATGCATTTAAAATAGTCACAAATCGAATAAAATAGTAATCTACTCAAAATTAGACCATGGGTATTAAAGATAGTAAAAATTCACCCAAATAATTCCAACCTAATGAGATTTAGCTTATGGATTGGACATTCAAATCCAAAATAAAACCATTCAACATCATCATTCAAGTTTACGAATCACAAAGTTCAAATCAGAAAATAAAGGCAGAACTGCACGAAGCTCTTGCTACTCCAGCTTTCACTTTAATACTGAAATTTGATGCAAAACCCAAGGCAGATTTCTCTTCCCCTTCCTTGTGTTTGTGATTTTTGCCCTATAAGCTGCCACCGTCTCCTATTTTTTCTCTAAAATTTTCCACGAGAATTCAATGCAGAGAAAAATTGCTTTTCAATTCCTTTCTCCCTAAAATCCTCGTCCCCTTGCATCTTTTCTCTTTCCTCTTTTATAGGGTAAGTCCATCCCTCTCAGAACACACCTTTTGCTTCATTTTTCTAAGAGTGGTTTATCTGGTACAAGTATAACTGGCTGAGAGTGACGTGGACTGAGTGCTGCATCATCTTCTTGGAATTGTCATGGCATTCTTGTCAAAAATCTAACCAACATTTTTCCATGGCAATATTTCACTTATTTCATTTTGTTTCTCCTTTCTCTCTTCTCTTCTTCATCCTACACCTGCTGCCAATAATAACCAACACCTTTCTTCCCTAGTAACAAATAATGACATTTACAGCACAATCCAAGCTTTGTTATACAATGTTCTAAAAATATCCTAAAAATGCAAACATATTTACTTAATTACAAATAATTAATTCAATCTAGAGGTCTAAAATATAACTCTTTTCAAGAGTTATCAAACTTTAAACCTAAATTATTGCTTGTCCTCAAGCAAAAATATGTATGAGTATGCATGAATACATATATTTGCCATAACACAGTTACCATATATACTACTAAATGATTTGTTGTATATTCTATACCTCCATTCTCAACAGTCTTCTATTAAAACAAAAAAAAATTGACTCAAGTTTTGTAGGTTTGTTTAGCAAACGATGGGTAGAAAATGTTACCTAAAAATAAAAATTCCTAAATATTCATGCAATTCTGACTATAGTAAATACCTCCTAATGCAATTAGGTTATCTTTCTTCTAAACTTAGTTTCTCTGTTCTCATTTATTTTGTCACTTCAAGCACAGAGGTCGAAGAAGATGGTGCTTGGGAAGCCATTTGAGAGAAAATAATAACTGTAAAATGAAAAAGGAAAAAAACTAGAAAAGGGTGAAGAAGATGAAACAAAAATTAAGTTAGAAAAGAAGTGAATTGATTAGGGTAAAACATGAGAAAATATAGCAGTGACATGGGGGATAAAATTAACCTAAAATTGTGCTCTGACACAGTAAAAAATTGAGTAGGAAAAAGAAAATAATAGAAAAATATTAAACTAAAATTAACTAATATATTAAATGGGTTGACTCTACAAACCTGGGTCGTAATGAGCCAACAACAAAAAGAAATAAAAGTTTCGTAAACTCATTGAAAAAACTAAAAAAAATAGAAATTAAAAAATTTAAATGAATAAAACAATGTAGGGGAGAAATATTAAGCAGTTCGAAAAGTGATGAAATTTTTATCACGAATTATAGGAGCTCTAAAGTATGCTTTAATCGTTGGCCATTGATTTTGAAAATAGAATCAATCTTGTTGTCTTTAACTTCTATAGTTCCATTAGGATAGACATGCACTATCTCAAATGGGTCAGAACAATGAGATATTAGTTTGCCAGGAAACAATTTAAGCCTGGAAATAAATAACAAGACTTGTTGTCTAGGTGCAAATTGTTGTGGCAAAATCTCGTTGTCATGCCATCGTTTTGTCTTTTCTTTGTACTACTTGGCATTCCCATAAGCTTGTGCTTTGAATTCTTCCATCTCATTCAACTCCAATAGGTGGTTAGTACCATCAACACTCCAATCCATATTCAATTTCTTAATTGCCTAATATGTTTTATGTTCAAGTTTAACGGGAAAATGATAGGGTTTCCCAAAAACAAGCTTGAAAGAATACATCCAATCTGGATGACCAATCTTTGCGGGTGGGATTGACTAGCTTCTCCAGAATTTGATCTCTCTATTAGAGACTTCCGCTTGTCCATTTTTCTTGGGATGGTATGCCATGGCAATTCTATGTTTAACTCCATACCGGTTCAGAGCAGTAGCAACTAATTTGCAGTCAAAGTGTCCATCATCACTATTCAGAGCAGGAGGGGTACCAAACCTAGTAAAAATATTATTATGTAGAAATTTCAGTACCGATTTGGCATCATTCGTTGGTAGAGCAATAGCCTCAACCCACTTGGAGACATAATCAACAAGTACAAGTATGTATACATTGCCCCAATAAGGTGGAAATGAACCCATAAAATCAATTCCCTATACGTCAAATAGTTCCACTTCTAAAATAGTTTGCAAGGGCATTTCACACCTCATTGATAGATTTTAGTTCTCTAACAGCGATCACAAGCTTGAAAAACTTCATGAGCATCTTTAAACATGTTTGGCCAATAAAAACAAGATTGAAAACCTTTTGCAGTAGTTCTCATGCCCCCAAAGTGTCATCCATACGGTGTTGAATGACAATGATATAAAATACTTTGATTCTCATCATTCGAAATACACCTTCGAATTATTGGGTCTGCATAATGTTCGAATAAAAATGGTTCATCCCAATAATACTGCGTGGCATCATGGATACAATTTCCTTCGTCTTTTATTGGTGAGCTTAGGAGGCAACAATCCAATAACCAAAAAATTTATGATATCGGCATACCACGGTAATGCCATGGAAACTAACTAAGCTCTGAATTTTTCGAAGGCAAATACCAACTCTAACAACTCCTCAGTGGTGGTATAATTTAGCTGTGAATCTATCAACGTACGACTTGCATAGTAGATAGCATGAAATACATTGTCCTTTCTTTGCCCAAGTACTGTGCCTACGGTAAAATCACTAGCATCACACATAAGTTCAAAAGGGAAAGTCTAATCTAGTGCTATGACAATTGGTGTTATGACTAGTCACTTTTTCAATTCCTTAAATGCTTGTAAGCGCGACTCATCAAAATTGAAAGATCTGTTATGTTCTAACAATGTACATAGGGGTTTTGTAACACCCCTTACCCGTATTCGACACCGAAATAGGGTACGAGGCATTACCAGAACACATACGCT
>JABEZY010274845.1:0-10803 GCA_013467495.1 Gossypium gossypioides
CCTCCTAAAATCTCTCCTCCAATCCTCTCCTTGAAATCCTCCATGATCCACTCCTTAAATCAGTCATTTAACCCATTCAAACTCTCCAACACAGAGTTCAAATAATCCTCCACATGAGCAAGTTAAATAATCCCATTTGCATGCAGTGAGACTTGAACCTCTGACCTCCCTACCACACCTGTGACGCCACCTCCTTGCCACACCTGTGACGCCACCTTGCCACTACACCATAGGCTTTTTTTGTGACGTAAATCTACGACATTCATTTATAAGGACTACAGTCCAAAGTTAAGGTTTACTTAAGAGGAAAAACTAAAATTTTGCTAGAGCCTAGGTTTGATCCTAGGACTTCTCAGACACTCCTAAACACACCCAAATCACTTAACCGCTGAAATAGACATTCATTTATGTCATTTTCTTGCACACATAAACTTTTATGTGATCCCACGCTCAAGACCTATTTCCATCTAGGCCTGAATTCGGGGCGTTACGCATTTATACATCATTATTATAACCTTCTAATTACAAACTTATAACCATTAACAGTTACAAACTATATTCACAATAATTATTGGGCTTTTCTCAATTTAGTCAATTTAGCTTTTATCTGTCGATACACAAATCCTTTCAATTTCACTACATATGTTTCTTTAATTAATTAACTACTTGTTTTCTTATGTATTTAATTTATCCCTTTTATGATATAACATATAATTTAATGGCGTTCATAGAGTAATAACCACACTTTTGTATCATTAGTTAGTCTACTAACTTCATTTAACCATTGCTTGTACACACCTTGCCTTATTCATCTAGTAAAATAATACAGTTGAACTAAGTTCAATTCCAATATTCAAATTAAGCAATCTAATATTTACACGACACAACTAATAATAATAGAATTTACTTTAAATATTCCAATATTTCTAAGTATCCTTCCTAGCCTTGGTAAAATACCATTTTGGCTTAAATGTCAAATTTACTTCTAATGGGTAGCCTTTAAACTTACTTAGCTTCTCCATTTACTCGTCTCTTACACATAAACATACACTTATCAATTTCAACTACAACCTCACTTCACTTCTTAATATACGTCTAGTTTCCTATATTCAAACATAACAAATTTCTACCTTCAAAATTAGCCCCCTTACCTTTTACTCTTAAGTTGTATGCTCTCCCTTCATGAGTCCTACTAGTTCCAACGATTACCAAAGTATCTCGCTCTGCAAATGAAACAACCAATGATGTAATTAGAATAATAATTCATTAACAATTAGAATATCAAGCTAAAAGAGAGAATTAAAAAAGCTCACAATTGTACATAAATTTAGCACTCTTCCTCTCTTTGGTCATTCACTAAGTAAATGATTTCACCAACTTGATTAACTTCTAAACTTTTTCCTTTATTTCCTCAAAATTGAACAAAGTAAATGCAACAAGTCTTTGAACCCTTTACAACTAGTCAAAGACAAACAATTTAGTGGGACTTTTGTAATTAAATTAAGATAATGCCAACCTTTATTTCTTGTCTTATAACAGTGTTAAAACACCTAGCATTATCATCTGCTAACCTCTCCAATTAACCATTTAGGGTATGCTTGGTTGGATGAAAAAGTTGAAGGATCGAAGGAGGGAGTGGAAAACTGGAAGGAAAATAAATTTGGAGTGTGATTTGTAGTGAAGAAAAGTGAAAGGAAAGAAAATAGGAGGAATGATCATTTTCAATCCTTATGCATAAAAATCAATCATTCCAAATTGAAATTATGAGACGATAGAAAATGAGAAAAATGTATATGTTAGTCCAAAACTATGTATTTTTAAATGTTTTATTTTCTTTCCTTTGATTTTTCAATTTTACCAAGCGATAGATGGAAATAAAACTATTTTTCTTTCCATTTTTCCATCATTCCTACCAAACACACCTATGGAAAGAAAAATCATATTTTTCATCTTCCTATTTTTCTATCCATTGATTTTCCATCTTTCCAATTTTCTTTCCACTATACTAAGCAAAGCCTTAAGTAAACTTAAATTGAACCATCACTTACCGTTCACTATTGTAACACCCTGCTCGACAAAAACTTAGCGTCTGGATATTGCTTAAGGAAATAAGACGGATGAGATAAGTTTTGAATATGTATAATGTTAGAACTAGACTAAGTATCAGAACCCTTTTGTACATGCCTGTGACGCCTTGATGATTGGCAAACACTAGTTTGGCACATAGTGATCAAAAAGTGTGTCAGGTAAAGAAAGATCCGCCTAAAAGCTTTGATGGCACATAGAGTGGGCATACTCCAATATGGATAAGGGAATCAATATTGATAATACGATATTACATCTGTAGTGTAGAGTATCTTATAAGGTTGGCTTTGAGCTAGTCAAGACAGAAGGAACTATACTCAGGAACCAACCAAATGAGAACCAAGATAGTTAAGGACCTAATGACTGATATGATGTTTAACAAGTTTCAATAAACACTTGGTTTGAGTTTAGTGTTTAAGATAGGTTAAGGAGAAAATATCTTCTCTCTTCTTTTTCTTGAGATGGTAAGACTAAAAGAGAGGCGAGGTACTCCTCTAAGCTAATTCTAACACCACGATGTTTGAACAAGACTTCTTTAAAAGTAGGGCAACGCCCGATAATTAGGCAAGCTTTGAATTTAATAGGTAAACTAAATTTTACTTCAAACGGTGAAGTTTTGTGCACCTTACTAATGCTCTTGGCATGATAAGTGGGCGTGTAACCAATAATAGACTATAGCAAGAAACTACCTAAGAAAGGAATAAGCCATTAGGAAAAACAAGTCTAGTAAGGTATTGAGGAAACCTGGATAATAGGGTCATCACCAAGAAGGCATGACGTGCCAAGTGTGATTAGTTAATATACCAGCCACACTCTAACGAAATGCCTAAGGAAAAATGATGGATTAAGGCCTAAGGGTATGTTATGTAAATATATGTATTCCCATAAAAGTCTTTTTATAGTTTTCAAACATTTATTTGGTGGATTGTAAGAACTGGGATGCGTGTCAAATATCCATAGGGACAAAGGTAAAATATCAAGGTAATCGGGTAAAAAATGGGGGACATTTCTTCTTTTTCTTCAAGAAGTAATCTCTGTTCATAAAAGGGGAGAAACGAATACAAATCTTGTCATTGTTCAATCTGAGTTGAATATATGAATCTAGGCTTTAAGATGCCCCTTGTTAAGGTAAGATCTGCAACACTACATACTAAACTATTAAGAAACAACTCGATTTAACTGGGTAAAATGACTGGGGTAAAGTCTTATTTAGAGATTTCTGATGTTCAAAGTGAAAGAAAATAAGTTAAACGTATAGATCTTGATAAGTTCTCATGGTCTCTCAATTAAGGGCTATGGATCTACTCGATAGAAGCTCGGATCTGATGTTAGAACTAATATAGATTCAAGCCAGGTGACTCTTAAGTCGACTCCTGTAAATGTATTATACATCTAAGAACTTCTGTGAAAATAAGCTAAAATGCATGATGTGATGATTTTGTGTGAAATTATGCATGACTAATTCATATGGAAAATGGTTAATATGTCTGAAGTAGTAAAATGTGTATATGTATGTTTTGATGACATGAATAAGGTTTTTGTGAAAGAGTATGTTATGAGTAAGTCTATGCACGAAGTTTAAGTGAATGGGTTACATGTTTGTAAGCATGAATGTGTCTATCATGAAGAAGTCTGAAAGAAATAAGCCTGTCAAGCATGAGTGTGCATGAAGTGTCTATGTCTGTCTCTAGAGTCGTCTAAAGGGGTCCGTCAGGACTAAAAAAATGAATCTCTAAAAGGGAAAATCAATAGTACTCTAAAAACCATATAGTGTAAGACCTTGGTTGGGCCACGACATCATATGGAATATGTAAAGGACGATTGGGTGAGTACTAGTGACGAGAGGCAAACTTCATGAAGATGAGTATAAGTGAATCCTTATCATCCAAAACACTAATTACCATATAAGTGAGCCTTTGCGGCTATCTCTGAAAGGATGCCTTTATGGCTATCTTAGTTAAAAGTGAGCCTTTATGGCTATCACTGTTAAAGAGGTGCATTTGTCATAGTTTCCATAAGAAATCCTTGTGGTGGTCTATATTATAAGAAAGTCTTTCTGACGATCTCTATTATAAGAAAAGTTTTATGGCTATCGCTATTAAAGGAATGTCTGGTGGTAAACTCTACTAAAGAGTAACACCTTCGTGGCAAAATCTAAAGAATGGTATTCATGATGACCATATAAAGAAAACGCCTTTGGGTGGAACCGAGCGAATGGTGAACTTCGTATAGTTACAAGGGATGGATAGAAAAGCTAGGGTACGCCAGAGTACGTGGCAAAGAAAAGATACGAGTTTAGAGGAAGAATAGAAAGTGTGCTAAAGTAAGAAAGATATAAAAAATTCAAAAATAAGTATTGGGCGTAGTCTACCCCACCCGAAGACAATGATAAGGCTAGTGAGTATGGAACTTGTGGCACCCCAAACCTGACTGGGACGAATCAGCCCAAATTCGAAGCAACACAATAGCAACCGAAGTGACTCTCCAGCTCAAGGCCACCCAAAACACACCCCAACCTTATAACACCTCAATTCTATCTAATTTACTATCTAATTTTAATGCAGAAGCGATTTTGTAAACCATTTTAAAACTATTTCTAATTATTTAACCCTAAAGGTATTTTGTTCATTTTACCATCTAAAGTTAAACAGTCATGTTTTTAGTTCTAAATCATTACCAACCTTCTTTTATTCAATTTATACAAGCCCTAAAAATTTCAGCTTCAATCGAGCTCATTTACTAAGTCTAATTATTATTTTACTAATAAGAACTAAAACTAAATTTTATAAACTTTTAATACATTACCCAAAATATTATATAAGAATATTTCTACCAAATGTTAACACTCACAAGTCTAATTCAAAAATATTATTGAGTTTCCCTATCATTAGAGGCTTCAATTAATCTAATCAAGTTTTAAGACTAAATTATAATTTAAACAAACTAGGATACTAAATTACAAAATCTAAAAAAGTAGATACAAAAGAACAACATGGCCATGTCCGGTGCTCGTGTGTCCTTAAATGCCTGAGTTTGAATTGTTAAAAAAATTGACGATGTTCGTACACGCCCATGTCAAATTTCCACACGCTCGTGTCCCATTTCAACATGCCTGGGTTCCACCACTAACACGCCCGTGTCTAATGGCACACACCCGTGTGTAGACCACTACAGATTTTCTCTTCTTTTTTTTGGTTAAAAATTCATTTTAATTACCCAAATCATACTTAGAAACAATCAATTATATCACACAAAGTACATACCTTAGCCACAAGCATTCCACTCATTGGCAAGCTACAATTAAATTATGTTAGTATAAAATACATGCTTCAAACACCATATGAACTCTCATCAACATACCATAAACAACACAACAATTAAGCATAAAAATAAAGCATTAAAGTAATTATAACATCACCAAAATAAATGTCCAAATATTGAATTAAAACTAGTCCCAATAAGCGCCATAATGCCCCTATTACTTCTAAAGAAGAATCTTTAAGCTATTATCGAGCCTTAATCTTTGATCAGCCTTGCGCTCGCTCCTCAACTCCTTAAGCCGAAAAAGTCTTAATCTATTTGGGTGTTCTGATTGACTGAACAACACTTGTGTTGAGTATTCTGTTGTACTTGGTGTGCTCTAACTATTACGTGTGTTGGGGTATTGATTCCGTGTTTGGTTTCTATTTCTGCATATAGTTGTAAATGTGTTTTGCTATTGAATTGCCATCTAGGGTCCTCTTCTGGAATCTATTGTTAGTCTGGGGTTCTCTTCTGGAATCAATTGTTAGTCGTTTTGAACTCACATTGAGCTCGTGTATCTGACCCCCTTTAGTGTTTCCCCTTGCAAGTACACTTCTATTTTCTGTAGCTGGACTCAATATGCGGAGGTCTCAGACAGTCTCGGTTGAAAATAATTTATCAGTTATCTTTTTAGTTTTCATTTTGATTTACCGTTTTGATCTACAGGATTTTATAAAAATTGTGGTACAAGTTCTGTTTGGAATTTTTCGCACGCAAATTTTATTTTTATATTAAACTCAGCTGTAATTTTTCTGAATGAATACTAAACGAATAAATGCTTTCGATTCGTTGTGACAACTTTTGTAAAATTTTTCATCAATCACTTCGGTGGTCAATGTGGCCTATAGAATTTGGTCTAAACTTCTAGGCTGGGTTTTGGGGCGTTTCATTTAGTGGTATCAGAGCCAAGTTTGTAAAAACTCAGCCTGTGTTTTTACGTATCTGTGTGCGCACGTGCTTGTTTTGAAAATTTTTTGAGAAACTTTACCACAATAAGTGGAAATGATTTGTATTTTGGAAATGTTTTACGAAAACAAAATGTCTGAGACTCCAATGCTAGTCCGAGTGGAAATTTGAAACTGTAAGATTAGAAATGTATATTCTTGTATTTAAATTGTGTTTGTGTTCTGAAAATGTAGATATTCTAAGTTAGCGACAAGACGGATATGGATTCTGAAGGTAAGTGAGATGCGAAGAGTCGTCTGCTTCTCTGGGATGTGTGTTTGTTCAACAGTCAAAAGTCAGTGCGATTCTGCTAACTTCGGGTAGCGATAACCCGAAGCTTGGTACTAAGACATTTACTCGGGTAGTGAGGGAAGTGATAGAGAAAGTGTTTGAGGTTAGGTTAGAGAGGACTGGAGAAATGCTTCAAGCTAGGTGCGTAGATTATGGGAAGAAAAGAGATCATAGCCCTTCGAGGTTGGAGCCTCGATCTGTGAAGAGTGTTAGAACGCATTTGAGTGGCAATAGTGGTTTTACGGAGGGTGTCGATAGTGGGGCGAGTGCTCCGTTTTGTGAGCACTGTAAGAAGCACCATCCGGGTAATTGCTAGAAGAAGGCAGGAGCATGTTTTCGATACGGGTCCACAGAACATTAGGTCCAGGAGTGTCCTCGATGACTTTGAGGTAGGTATGGCTGTGAATGTTTTGATGTTCTGATTAGAGCATGATAATTGTGTGTGATAGGATAAATGAGTATATGCTTCAATGGCTAAGTGTTCTAGGTGTGATTGAGGTCTTAAGTTTGGTATGGTACTGTGCAGGCTAGAGTGCGCAGCGGGACCGTAGTCGTGTAGCTTGTATTATCAATGTTCTGTTGTTGGAAATTTCGGGGACAAATTTCTTTAAGAAGGGGTGAGTTCTAACACCCTAGATTTTGGGGTTAAATGTTTTAGTTTTGCAGTTAGGGTCAGTAAGAAGGTTAAGCTATTGTGTTTAGTTGCGCGTTTAAGTGGCAGAATGGGCCTACTGGTCTGGTGGTTGAGTGAGTGCTAGTGTACCTCTGGGTTCTGGGTTTGAGTCTATGTGTGTGTGTTTTGGAGAAATATTTTTATTTTATTTTGTTGCGTTTTGTTAAATAGTAGTTTGTTTTAAGTTAAAAGATATAACCATTTTTTTATTCTTTTTCTTTTTATTTATTTTTTTTCTCAACTTTCTTTTCTTCCACTTCTTGGGTTTCTTTTCTTTTTCTTTTGAAAATGATTTTTGCTGGCGAATTTCAGAGAGTTCTGCTCCTTGTTGTTGAGTCAGTGCCTAGACGTCATTAATCACGAATCAGGTGTGGGTTTCAAGATTTTTCAATTATATTTGTGAATTGTAAGTTTCATTTTGGTTGAATGCGACAATTTATGTGCCTTTTAGAAATTGGTTGTCGATGTTCGGTAATACTGTTGAATGGCGTGGAAATCTGTATATGTTGGTGTATTTTTGAATCCCATCGATCGAGGGCTGATTTAGTGACCAAAAAACTCGAATTCCAAGCTGATTGGGGGTGGTTTCGTGATCACACGAGTGGCTACATGGGCGTGTGCCCCCACACGAGCGGTTCACACGACCGTGTCCCTCGGTACATGGACGTGACTGATTGGGAATTTAAGGATTTAGTAATTTGGTGCTACACGGACGTGCGGCTAATTTCGGGATTTAGGGATCCTACACGAACGTGTGTTTTGGACACACGGTTGTGTCTAGTGGGCACACGGGCGTGTGAGACCCTTACAGGGTCGTGTCTGTCGTGCACTCTATTTCAGCACAAATGGACAGAAAGTTACACAGCCTGCTCACACGGCCATGTCCCTAGCTCACACGGGCGTGTGCCTCTCTTTACACGGGCGTGTGTCGCTCTTCACACGGGTGTTTTGACCCCCCTACTCAGCCTGGGCATTTCCACACGGTCAGAGCACACGGCCGTGTGGCCCTAAGTCACTTATTTTGGTTCTGTGTATGTTTTGATTTGAAATCGTGTCTGTATGTGTTTTGATGCTTGGCTAGGCTTTAATGAGGGTAAATAAGACTTTGATATGGGCTTCAGCTTATGTGTTTTTTTGTGACTGTTGTGTTTTAGATGTCTGATTCTGAACCCAGTTAGCTAGGTGTGTATACATATCTATTATTTTTAACTATCTGTCAATGTGTTCATTATTTCTATGAGATTGTATGCATACATACACTTGTATAAAGTAAACTTTTGGGTTGGTTACGAAGAGAAGGGAGACTGATTTTGATATGATCTGGCAGTTCTACTGCAACTTATTCGTACAACAATTTACCGCACTGTACTGCATGTACGTCAGCTTTGTTGCGTACTATTATCTGATCTGGAAATTTAAACTACAACATGTCTGTACAGTGGACTACCATATTGCACTGTACTCTATATACGCTAGCTCTACTGCGTATTATTATATGAGTGGCTTATTCCACATTTTTGGTGTGTAGGGTTGGATGGGCCTTTCGAGGTCCTATTTGGTGTGATTGGTTGGATGAGCTTTAACAACTCTTTTGGGCTATGATCAGGGGACCGAGAGGTGTGTTGGTTGGATGGGTGGGTTTTAGTACTTAATTGCATTCACATGCATCTATTTGGGTGTTTTGTTTGACTGAACAACACTTGTATTCAGTATTCTATTGTACTTGGTGTGCTCTGACTGTTACGTGTGTTGGGGTGTTGGTTCCGTGTTTAGTTTCTGTTTTTAGATATAGTTGTAAATGTTTTTTGCTATTGAATTGCCATCTGGGGTCCTCTTCTAGAATCTGTTGTTAGTCACTGGGGTTCTCTTCTGGAATTTGTTGTTAGTCTTTTTGAACTAGCACTGAGCTCGTGTAGCTCACCCCCTTTAATGTTTCCCCTTGCAGGTACACTTCTGTTTTCTATAGCTGGACTCAATATGCGGAGGTCTCGAACAGTCTTGGTTGAAAATAATTTATCAATTATATTTTCAGTTTTCATTTTGATTTACCGTTTTGATCTACAGGGTTTTATAAAAATTGTGGTACAAGTTTTGTTTAGAATTTTCGCACGTAAATTTTATTTTTATATTAAACTCAGCTGTAATTTTTCTGAATGAATACTAAACGAATAAATGTTTTCGGTTCGTTGTGACAACTTGTTTTGTAAAATTTTCCATCGATCACTTCGGTGATCAATGTGGCCTCCGAAATTCGGTCTAAATTTCTAGGCCAAGTTTTGGGGCATTACATAAAATTTGTCACAATATCACATATTATAATCATAATAGCATATGCTATTCCATGAATAAAATTCCAATTTAATATGGCATATGTACTCATAAGTTAACTTATACATGCACTTATATTGGCATAATACATCCATGGCGATATTTAAACCTGTGATCATACATTAGATAAACAGATCTCCAAACTCCTACATATCAAAAATAGTCTCGGGTTGAGCGAGCCAAAGCCACACGCTCCCTTATATCGCCTCACAGTCCCATTGAGTGGAGACACAAGCTGAACACTCCCTTATTTGCTCCAAAAATAAAACTTCTTGAGTCATATGCTCACAAATAAAACATATAATGGTGCGTAATCACAAATCCTATGGCATGCCAGTTATATCCAGTGGATCCACCATGCAATGTTGTCAATATAATCATATATACAAGGCATAAAATCTTATGTTTAAGCACTTAATTTAATATGTAAAAATTCCATTAAAAACATGTAGCTTAACAATTTCAACATAAATATAATTAAGCACAACAAATGCCTTTGTCCATGAATCTTAAACCAATCATAAAACCAACATCAATTGCTCAAAAATCTCGTAACTCATTCTCTAATTAACAATCCATTCAATCCAAATTAATCATGCCAAATAAGAAGCGATTGCAATAATGCTTATGTAAAATAAAATTAACTTTTACAAATCCAACCAAATAAGATGCGATTAAGTTATTAAAAACACTATTTAAAACTTCAATTTAACACATAACCAGACAAACTTGCCAATAGCCTTTAAAATCACTCACCTCCACACTTTGTTTTTCAAACACAAGTATGTTCAAGTAGGTAAGTTTGAACCTCAAATCTGATTAGCATCATCCTTATCTCGGTGTAAAGCTTTAACAGAGACAAAATATGCATTGCAAACTAACATTAACATCAAGAAAGTCAAAATTTCAGAAACTATACAGATCTAAATCGTTTGTCTAATCTACCTTACCGAAATTGCACAATTAAGTCGAAACATAACATTCATCAACTAAACGACCTTCTCTGCACCACAAACCACTTCTAAACTTCATTCCTAGTCCCTTAACATAAAACCGAAGTGTTAATTTCATCCATTAAATCATTTTAAAATTTTTCAAAAAATCAACTCATCTTCTTGATTAAAAATGAATTTATCAAAATTGATCAACCAAACGAGTTTGATCTCTTGTTTTATGAT
>JABEZY010274845.1:16899-28282 GCA_013467495.1 Gossypium gossypioides
ACGTTATGCATGTGTTTGAATGGAATATGATGTGTTTTATAAATGATTGTAATTGAATGTTTTAAGTTATAAGTTTTTGGTAATGCTCTGTAACCCTATTTTGGCGAAGGATACAGGTTAGGGGTGTTATATTTAGTAGTATCAAAGCTACGATTTAGTCAGTTCTTTGACTGAACGTAGCATGTATGAAGTCTAGAAATACATGCCATTATATAGCCTGTAATAGTGTGATATCTTCCGAATCTGATAAGATTTATTTCATTTTAGACAGAGATATTTTCCAACCGAGATAATTCCGATAATGCTGAATGTGATACTCAAGTATCGTAGTAAAAATGTTGCTAAGGATGAGTAGAAACTTATGAAGGTATGAATAAATGTTTATAATGATTATGTTAATGAGGAATGCTATGCTATGTGTGTATATATGAGAGAGTCAAATTTTGATGCCTTACGACCTCTATCCCCCTCACCCTCAAGGTTTTATACAATGGAATTCATAAGATTTATGTTGGTTAAGCCCACAAGTATGAAATCAAAAAGTTCAGTGATTGAATGAATAATAATGCAATCAGAGCTGAGAGTGGTTTAACAAGTAAAGAGAGTTCTAGAAGGGATATTAGATTTTTTCTAAAGATTACTAGGGGTATGCAATGTCGCTCTTAAGGAAGAGGTTATTCACAGATAAACGACTTATTCAGGCATGGTATCTAAAGAACGGATTAACCGAAATTTCTTGTGAATTGATTTCCTTAGTGAAATGGGTTAATGTGAGATTATCGATGACTTTAGTAGTCAGTGGGATAATGTTTGAATTGCAAAGATATCTGAATGCAGTGGTTATAGTCGAGTAACTTATGACGATCTCTTCTGGGTATTTTATATGTTCTTTTATCCTCAGAGGTATATGCAATTGTTCATTTTCAGATGTGATTCTTATCATAAGAGAATGCTAGCTAATCATAATGTTAGACAGAAGTATTGTTAGTCTGGTTGATTAATGATCAGCATTGATCTATCGTTCTTTGGCATTCTATTCTATTATGTTCAGTAGAAGATTCTATTATGTTGTCTCTGTCACAACTGGTTCCAGTGCGTATGAGCGATTGTGTTCTTCTGGATTTTCTTTGGGTTATCATGAATCTCTTTATCATTCAATATGGGTTGTATTCTCAGAGATTCAATAGAGTTCCACATCTTGGATTTCGTTATCTCAGTTTTCTTCTCGTTCTTATTGTTTAATCTATTAAAAATGGTTCATCTATAAAGGATATTCATTGCCAAAGATAAATGCATCTATTATAGTTATAATTCCTAGTTCAATATTGGGAACACGGTGTTATAGAACTCAGATTATAGAGGTGGTATTACTGCACTAGTTGTTATTGGGACTACATTAGGTTTTTCTCTTTGGTCTCTATTTACACTATTGATATTAGAGGTATTGTTCTATCTATACGGTTGCAACGGTGATTTCATTACAGCACTATGCTTTTAATTCATCCGATGGTGGCAGATTTGGTATGATTTAAAGTTTCGATGTTATTTGTTGAAATAGTTTCATTATATATCTCATTTCTAACTTTCATGAAAGGGATAAGCAACGAAAAAAGTGTAGATGGTGGAAGATCGAGCTTAAACTTGTATATCGATTCTCATTCCTCAGGTAATCTTGATTTATGTCAACGAGTTCAAATGGGATGTTATGTTTCATTTGAGTTAAGGAAGTTTGTTGAGATCTTTGATTGGTTTTCTGAGGGAATTATGATAGATTGTATGTCTGGGTTGTTTTGACAACAAGAACAAAGGATTATTCTGAAATGTTATTATCCGATAGATAAAATTGACTCAATTGTTTTAATCAGAACAGGTCATTCATTTGAAAGGTACTTTTAGTTATATGCATTTGAGTTTATCCTCAGGTTTGGGAATAAATTTTGCGCATTCACGGGTAAATTTACGAACATATAGAAAGAGGGATTTACATTTTAGAAGACATGATACAAAAATATATCTATTAGATAAGTTATAATCAAGAATCGCGCCATGTTTTCTATGTAAGGGGAACAAATATCATTTGAAAGTTACACATGGAAACATGTCAGAATCATCAATCAGAGTTTGAAAATACGAGTTTCTCAGTTATGTTTCATCAGACGATCACTGGGAATTTCTCAGTAGTTATACTACGAATGATAAGTTATGATAGGAGAACATCATAGTTGTTTAGTGAAGTTTCGACATAGTATCAAGTTTTAATATGACTTCTGATATGAGTTCTGAATTGAAATGAATTATGATTGACTTATCCATGAATTACCATTAAGAAGATGACAAAAAGATTCGATGTTATGCCTTTTATCAGGTGAGAAGTTTCGAGGACGAAATTTTCATAAGGGAGGAGAGTTGTAACAGCCTATTTTTCAGTGTTGTCTGAAATAGTGGTTACGGGACCACCAAATCTAACGAGTAAGTTCGCAAATATTATTATTTAATATTTACGAATCAAACATGGTTTTCAAAAGGTTTTTGATATAATGATTTTTGTTATATAAATGCTTTAATAAGTTCAAGTGGTAAGACCCTAAGGTCAAGTGGGTTTAAAAAATGAGGTATCGGGACCTCCTTTCTATAAATCGAGTCGTAAATATTTTTATAAATATTTACAAAGTTTTATTAAGGTGGCATTATAGTTTCGTTGAAAAAAATTAGCATTTCGATAGTTAATTAATTAAAAAGGACTAAATCGTAAAAGATGTAAAATTTGATCACTATTTGATTTGAGTGATTAAATGGTTAATTGAATAAAGGAAAAGGGAATTAAATGGTAATTAGACCAGTCAAGGTGTTAGTGGTCAATAATGGACATGAATTTGATGTTTTATTTAATTATTAACTAATGTTAAAATGGTAATTTGGTAAATTAAATTAAATTAAATTAAAAACCAAAGGTAATTGGTTACCATCTTTTTAGTTTCTTCTTCAAACAACCAAATGTCCATAGAGGTTTTAAGCTAGGTTCGGCCATGGCGGATTCCTATTGCATGGTATGTGATTTTGTCTAAATTTTAAATAATTTTTATATTTTTAAGATCATTGCAATTAGGTCCAGCTAGCCTGTACCTTCGATTTTAGAACTGTTAAAGACTTTGAATTTTTCCATTGATGGACCTTGTGATTTTAAATGTTAAATGATGAATTATAAATATTAGTTTTTATTTCAAAGTATTTTATTAAGTGATTTTTGATGTATTTGTCGATTAGGGACTAAATTGTTAAAATAGTAAAAATTCAAGGATTTGTGGTGAAATTGCTGAATGAATGGGCTGTATTGGATAGCATAAGCATTCACCTGCACTCAATTTTGGGTAGAAATGGTTAATTTACATGTTTTAGGCTCATGGACTAAATTAAAGAAAAGTGAAACTTTAAGGGTAATTTTGTAAAAATGTCAAAAATGACTAAATTTCATAAAATATATTATTTTACTATCTAAATTAATAGATTGAATGAAATTATTAATTTAGATCAAGATCGGATAGAAAATCGAGGAGAATAGAAAATTACCAAAATTCCCCTATACTTTGACATTTCTGCAATTTAGCCAAGTAAGCTCATAGGTATAGAATTGTACACACCTATATATATAAATAATATTAATTCTGATTCAGGAATGCATATAATTATATATGATGTTTAAAATGTGAGCTGAAACTCGAAATATTATAATTGAATATAAGGTGAGAATGGATTTAGTAGAAAACTATTGAATATTATAATATATATGCGCTTTCAGCATGATTATGAATTGTTACAGGATGTGTATTGAGAAATATAAAAGTGATTAATAGATGATGTTTATCTTTGTGATGGAACATTGACAGTGTGAATATATGTATTGATATTATATCATATGTGCGGAAACAATGAAATGCCCTTGAATGATAAATATGTTTAAAGGAAATGGATCAAATGAAATGCCCGATTGAACGTAGTAATCACTAGGATACAATTGGCATGCCAATAGGGTTAGAATACACTCTTGTACGGGATTTGCACTTCGGTGCCCCTGTTTGCACTTCGGTGTCTCTATTCGCACTACGGTGCCCCTTTTTGGACATTTGTGTCCCTGTCTATGTTTCGATGGCCCTGTTATATATTTATGATGCCTTTGGTGCGGTGTACTTTCCCGCGTATCCAAGTCAAGTTACTATTTCGTCGGGCTAACTGTGAATTGAATTTATAAAATTATTTTAATGTTAAAGGCTAATGTATAGTCAATATATTAGTAAGTGTTAAATGTTCAATGTTCAATGAATTACTTGATCATATGTGAGTATCGTTATATTGATGATTATTCAGTTAATGGTATATGTTTATAGACATATATAAATGAGATTGGGTTGAATTATTATAGTACAGGAAGCATACAATGAATCATTTCACTACTAAGCCTATAAGTGATTCCATAATGACATGTTTATAGGAAAGTTTGAGATGAATGATGAATTATAGAATGATTATTAGTTAGTTAAATGTGAAAGAGTTATGTTTAAGTGCACTAGCTTGTGGTTATGGTTGATTTTTATACTTATACCTTATGAGTTATGCAAATGAAACGGGCGAGATTAGATATGCAAATAATAAGTTCATAGATATGACAAAATATGATGAAATAAAGAGGATTGTCGAGTTAAAGGACTTACTTGTAAGGAAGGAATTTACTTATGATATATGTGAATTTACTTATGTCATTAATAGATATATTGATTCGTGAATTGATACGTAATTAAGCTTATGCTAAGTACATGGAATGGTAAGTAAGTGAATGAAATGGTTCACTTCTTTAAGTAAGTAAGTATTATGGAATAAATGGAAAGTAATCGGGATGTTAATGCACCTATTCATTTGTGAGTTGATAGTTATATAGTTTGATAAATCTTGAAGCATTGGTATAGGTTTATTTATGACTTATAAAGTTCATATTTAAAAATGAAATGTTATTTTTAAAATTTATACGAGCTTACTAAGCATTCATTGCTTATGTGGTTGTCTTTTTCTTACTTTACAGATTACTAGAGGCTCGATCGGTTTGGAAGCTAGTTAAAGATCTATCAAACCTTCCAATGATTATAATGGTAGATTTTGATGTCTTGATCAACGTTATAATGGCATGTATAGGTGTACTTGTGTTTTATGTTAGTTGATGAGTTTGGCATGTATATGTCATTTTGTTGATGTAGTCTTGGTACCTTTGATGCCTATTTGGTGTGTGTTATTTTGATAAGCGGTTAATGCATGTTTGACTGAGTAACTTGGTATGTTTGAATGTGATTTTGGCATGTGGTCATTGTGGTAAGATTGGTATTAAATACGGTTAGGAATGTATGGTTGATGAATGGCTCAATTATCCGTATGGTTAAGTATATATGATCGTTGTGATTGAGGTGTCTTTTGGCATATTGGTTTTATGGATAGTTGTCATTTTGATTTAACTACATTATAAATGTTTTAGGTACAATTTTTGAATGTTTGAAATAGGTACAAATGGTTTGTATGTGTGAGCATTTTTAGAGCGAATGCAATGGCTTGAAAATGGCCTATTTCTTGTACACACGACCTTAGACACGGGCATGTGTCTTAGCCGTGTGTGACACACGGTTACGCGACACGGCTGTGTGTCTCCTGTAGGTTTTTATAGGTTGCCTTTTGAGCATTACACGACCTGGCACACAAGCGTGTGGCTTGGCCAGGTGACCCAAGTCAGAGAGTTACACGGGTACGGACACGGACTGGAACACAGCCGTGTGTCCTTACGTCGAATATGCACATGGCCTGAGACACGAGCGTGTGTCTCAACCGTGTGAGTCACACGGCCGTGTGACCCTTGTAGTATGAATTTTTCTATCTTTTGTCATAAAGTTCTAAATGTTTTTGATTTAGTCCTGAATCGTTTCTAAAGTGTTTCTAAAGCCTCGAGGGCTCGAAAAGGGGATGTTATACATATGTTTGAATGAAATATGATGTGTTTTATAAATGATTGTAATTGAATGTTTTAAGTTAAAATTTTTTGGTAATGTTTCGTAACCCTATTCTAGTGACTGATACGGGTTAGGGGTGTTACATTTAATGGTATTAGAGTTGCGATTTAGTCGGTTCTCAGACTGAACGTAGCATGTATAGAGTCTAGAAATACATGTCATTATATAGCTTGTGATAGTGTGATATCTCCCGACTCTGATTAGATTTATTTCATTTTAGACAGAGGTATTTTCCAACCGAGCAAATTCTGATAATGCTGATTGTGATACTCAAGTATCTTAGTAAAAATGTTGCTAAGGATGAATAGAAACTTATGAAGGTATGAATAAATGTTTATAATGATTATGTTAATGAGGAATGCTTTGCTATGTGTGTATATATGTAAGTGTCAAATTTTGATGCTTTACGATCTCTACACCTCTCACCCTCAAGGATCTATACAATGGAATTCACAATATTTATGTTGGTTAAACCCACGAGTATGAAATCAAAAAGTTCAGTGACTGAATGAATAATAATGCGATCAGAGCTGAGAATGGGTAAACAAGTAAAAAGAGTTCTAGAAGGGATATTAGATTTTTTCTGAAGATCACTCGGGGTACGCAATGTCGCTCTTAAAGAAGAGGTTATTCATGGATAATCGACTTATTCAGGTATGGTATCTAAAGAACGGGTTAATGTGAGATTATCGATGACTTTAGTAGTCAGTGGGATAATGTTTGAATTGCAAAGATATCTGAATGCAGTGGTTATAGTCGAGTAACTTACGATTATCTCTTCTGGGTGTTTTATATGTTCTTTTATCCTCAAAGGTATATGTAATTGTTCATTTTCAGATGTGATTCTTATCATAAGAGAATGCTATCTAATTATAATGTTAGACGGAAGTATTGTTAGTCTGGTTGATTCACGATCAGTGTTGATCTATCTTTCTTTGGCATTCTATTCTATTATGTTCGGTAGAAGATTCTATTAGGTTTTCTCTGTCACAACTAGTTCAAGTGCGTATGAGCGATATTTTTCTTCTGGGTTTTGTCTAGGTTATCATCAATCTCTTTATCATTCAATATGGATTGTATTCTCGGAGATTCAGTAGAGTTCCACACATTGGATTTTGTCATCTCAATTTTCTTCTCGTTCTTATTGTTTAATCTATTAAAAATGGTTCATCTATAAGGGTTAAGCATTGCCAGAGATAAATACACCTATTATAGTTATAATTCTTGGTTCGATCATAGAAGCACGGCGTTATAGAACTTAGATTATAAAGGTGGTATTACTGCACTAGTTGTTATTGGGACTACATTAGGTTTTTC
Organism: Gossypium gossypioides; assembly: GCA_013467495.1. NCBI lineage: Eukaryota > Viridiplantae > Streptophyta > Magnoliopsida > Malvales > Malvaceae > Gossypium > Gossypium gossypioides. Next base: position 24,258 of record JABEZY010274845.1, read on the forward strand.
TCTTTGGTCTCGATTTACACTATTATATTTGAGATATTGTTCTATCTATACGGTTGCAACGCCAATTTCGTTATAGCACTATGCTTTTAATTCATCTGATGGTGGCAGATTTGTATGATTTAAAGTTTCGATGTTCTTAGTTGAAATAGTTTAAATATACATATCATTTCTAGCTTTCATGAAAGGGATATGCGACGAAAGACTGTAAATGGTGGAAAATCGCGCTTAAACTTGTATATCGGTTCTCATTCCTCAGGTAATCTCGATTTATGTCAACGAGTTAAAATGGGATGTTATGTTTCATTTGAGTTAAGGCAGTTTGTTGAGATCTTTGATTGGTTTTCTGAGGGAATTATGATAGATTGCATGCCTGGGTTGTCTTGACAACAAAAACAAAGGATTATTATGAAATGTTTTTATCCGAGAGATAAAATCGACTCAGTTGTTTTAATTAAAGCGGGTCATTCATTAGAAATGTATTTTTAGTTATATGCATTTGAATTTATCCTCAGGTTTGGGAATAAATTTTGCGCATTCACGGGTAAATTGACGAACATACAGAATGAGGGATTCACATTCTAGAAGACATGATATAGAAATATATCTATTAGATCAGTTATAATCGAGAATTGTGCCATGTTTTCTATATAAGGGGAACAAATATAGTTGAAAGTTACAGATGCAAACATGTTAGAATCATCAATCAGAGTTTGATAATATGGGGTTCTCGATTATGTTTCATCAGACAGTCTCTGGGAATTTCTTGGTAGTTTACCACTAATGATAAGTTATGATAGGAGAACATCATAGCTGTTCAGTGAAGTTGCGACCTAGTATTAAGTTTTAATATGACTTCTGATACGAGTTCTAAATTGAAATGAATTATGATTGACTTATCGATGAATTACCATTAAGAAGATGACAGAAAGATTTGATGTGATGGCTTTTATCAGGTGAGAAATTTCAAGGACGAAATTTTCGTAAGGGGAGAGTTTTTACAGCCCGTTTTTCAGTAGTGTCAGAAATAGTGGTTTCAAGGCCACAAAATCCAATGAATTAGTTTGTAAATATTATTATTTATTATTTACGAGTCAAACATGATTTTAAAAAGGTTTTTGATATAATGTTTTTTGTTATATAAATGATTTACTAAGTTTAAGTGGTAAGACCCTAAGGTCAAATGGGTTTAGAAAATGAGGTATAGGGACCTTATTTCTATAAAACGAGNAGCCATAAATATTTTCATAAATATTTACAGAGTGCCATTAAGGTGGTATTAAATTTTCGTTAAAAATTTTTAACGTTTCGATAGTTAATTAATTAAAAAGGACTAAATCGTAAACGATGTAAAATTTGATCACTTTTCAATTTGAGTGATTAAATGGTTAATTGAATAAAGGAAAAGGGACTTAAACAGTAATTAGGCCAGTCAAGGTGTTAGTGGTCAATAATGGACATGAATTTGATGTTTTATTTAATTATTAACTAATTTTAAAATGGTAATTTGGTAAATTAAATTAAAACAAAATAAAAACAAAAGGTAATTGGCTATCATCTTTTCAGTTTCTTCTTCAAAAAACTGAATGTCCATGGAGGTTTTAAGCTAGGTTCGGCCATGGTGGTTTCCGATTGCATGGTATGTGATTTTGGCTCCATTTTCAATAATTTTTATGCTTTTGAGATCGTTGCAATTAGGTCCAGGTAGCTTGTACCTTCGATTTTAAAACAGTTAAAGACTTTGAAATTTTCCATTGATGAACCTTGTGAGCTTAGATGTTAAATGATGAATTATAAATATTAGTTCTTATTTAAAAGTATTTTATTAAATGATTTTTGATGTATTTGTCGATTAGGGACTAAATTGTTAAAATAGTAAATATTTAAGGATTTGTGGTGAAATTGTTGCATGAATGGGCTGTATTGGATAGCATAAGCATTTGTTCAATTTTGGGTAGAAATGGTTAATTTACATGTTTTAGGCTCAAGGACTAAATTGAATACAAGTGAAACTTTAAGGGCAATTTTGTAAAAATTTCAAAAATGATAAATTGCATAAAATATATTATTTTACTGTCTAAATTAATAGATTGAATGAAATTATTAATTTAGATCAAGATCGGATGGAAAATCGAGGAGAATAGAAAATTACCAAAATGCCCCTATACTTTGACATTTTTGCAATTTAGCTAGGTAAGCTCATAGGTTTAGAATTGTACACACCTATATATATAAATAATGTTAATTTTGATTCAGGAATGCATATACTTATATATGATGTTTAAAATGTGAGCTGATACTCGAAATATTATAATTGAATATAAGGTAAGAATGGATTTATTAGAAACTATTTAATATTTATGAGATATGATATATATTCGATTTCAGAATGATTATGAATTGTTACAGCATGTGTATCAAGAAATATGAAAGTGATTAATACTTGATGTTAATCTTTGTGATGGAACATTGACAGTGTAAATATATGTATTGATATTATATCATGTGTACGAAAACGATGAAGTGCCCTTGAATGATAAATATGTTAAAAGGAAATGGATTATATGAAATGCGGGTTGAACGTGGTAATCACTAGTGTACAATTCGCATGCTAATAGGGTTAGAATGCGCGCTTGTACGGGATTTGCACTTCGGTGACCCTGTTTGCACTTCGGTGCCCCTGTATACACTTTGGTGTCTCTATCCGCACTACGATGCCCCTATTTCCACATTTGTGCCCCTGTCTGCACATCGGTGCTCCTATTATGCATCTATGATGCCTTTGGTGTGGTCTAGTTACCCGAGAATCCGAGTCAAGTTACAAGTTCGTCAGGCTAACTATGAATGGAATTTATAAAATGATTTTAATGTTAAAGGCTAATTTATAGTCAAGAAATTAGTAATTGTTAAATGTTCAATGTTCAATGAATTACTTGATCATACGTGAGTATCGTTATATTGATGATTATTCAGTTAATGGTATATGTTTATATAAAAATATAAATGAGTTTGGGTTGAATTATTATACTACAGGAAGCATACGATGAATCATTTTCAATACTAAGCCTATAAGTTCTTCGTAAATGTATCACATGTATGATTAATAGATTTAATCTTGTTTAGTGAAGGTAAGTGATTCCGTAATGATATGTTTGTGGTAAAATTTGAGACGAATGATGAATTACAGAATGATTGTTAGTTAAATGTGAAAGAGTTATGTTCAAGTGCACTAGCTTGTGGTTATGGTTGATGTTTATGATTATGTCTTATGAGTTATGCAAATGAAACGGGTGAGATTAGGTATGGAAATGATAAGTTCAGAGATGTGACAAAATATAATGAAATAAAAAGGATTGTCGAGTTAAAGGACTTACTTGTAAAGAAGAAATTTACTTATGATATATGTGAATTTACTTATGTCATGAATAGATATATTGATTTGTGAATTGATACGTAATTAAGCTTATGCTAAGTACATGGAATGGTAAGTAAATAAATGAAATGGTTCACTGTTTTAAGAAAAGGTTGATGATTACGTAATTCAGCTTATAAGACTGTATTATGGTATAAATGGAAAGTATTCAGGATTTAAATGAACCTATTCATTTGTGAGTTGATAGTTATATAGTTTGAAAAATCTTGAAGCATTGGTATTGGTTTATTTATGACTTATAAAGTTCATATTTAAAAATGGAAGATTATTTTTAAAATTTATACGAGCTTACTAAGCATTCATTGCTTATGTGGTTGTCTTTCTCTTACTTTGATGTCGGAGATCTATCACACTATCCAATGATTATAATGGAGATTTTGATGCCTTGATCAAACTTATAATGGCTTGTACAGGTGGACTTGTGTTTTATGTTAGTTGATGATGTTACAGGCCCATTTTGACCTGGGGCCCATTACCCAAACCATTCCCAAAACCCACCTAAACCTACCCAAACCCATTACACCAGAACCCCAATCAAGCCCAACAAATACAAACCCAACAACCCACAGACCCAATAACCTAAACCTAGCCCAAA
>JABEZY010274857.1:0-15369 GCA_013467495.1 Gossypium gossypioides
TTGAATGGATGTATGAATGTTTATCACACTATCCATTAATTCTATCGGTAATTTTGGATGTTTTAATTCCGGTTATAATGGCATGTATGAGTTGAATTGGTCAACGTTAGCTCATTAATGTTTTGATTTTGATTGATTTTAGATATGAATGCTTGATGAAACGAAATGTTTGCAAATTAATTTGTAACTCCGGTAATACTCTATAACCCTATTCTGGAGATGGATCGGGTTAGGGGTGTTACATAGGATAATTAGTCAGATGGGTATCCCAGTCTCATTCTTAAATTGGTAACTTGAATCACCTGCCATATATGGCCTTTGGCAGTGATGTAACCAAAATAAATGCTTCAATTTTCTCATTTTATCTTACTATTAAATGACAATGCTTGAATATCCTAAGTTGGCATACTTAAACAAAATCAAACTTTGAGGTTTTAATATTCATAACTATTTTCTTACTTTTTAGCCTAACAATTAGATAGAGAAGTTCTCCATTTTCATTTTTTTCCATTCTATACCAAACAGAGTCTTAATCTTGGATGAAATAGAAGTTAAAGTCCATACTGTACTTGCCATAGCTATGAAAAAATGTAATAAGCCTACCAAATTTATCTACAAAAAAATATAATATCATTAATGTTTGAAGATGCAAGATATCCTTTTTCCAAGACAAAAGAATTCATTAATTTTTAGTGTAAAGTTGTGCAAGTGACTGAACTTACCGTAGGACTACAGGGTTTAAATAGCTCCATACATTTGGTATGGGAACCTATTTGGACATTTTTCTCATAAAAAGAAAGTAATTTATGATCACTTTAAGAATTGGTAATAAAATAATTAGCACCGTAGAATAGGTAAGAATTCCAGGCCACTATTAATTACATTAAATTACTATGAATTATAACTTTTGCACTTGACATGTAGAGACATGCATGATGAAAGATATTTTCCTTTACGACTAATATGTTAATGTAAGTTTGGTTTCATTATCAATCAAGGAAACCAATACCTAAAACATGGAAGAAAAATAGTGTAAAACTGATTTATCAGAGTACAAGTAAGTTGCTTTCCTTACTTTACAAAAACTCCCCTAGTAGGATATAATCTAATATTATTTGGCTCTTCATTTTTCCTAAAAAACCCATGTCTCAAACATATTTAGGCATGAGTATGGGATTATGGTCCTTCAAATATAAGGAAAAAAGTAACTTAGAAAAAATTAAACATATCTTTAGCCGTCCAAATATAAGGAAAACGTAACTTAGAAAACAATTATGCATCTTCATGTTGGATAAATATCCATGTGTAACACTTATCTATGTCTGCGTAACATAGTATAGACTACAAAGTTAAATATGTGGAAAGGAGCAATTGGTGAGACATAAGCCATAAAATTCCAATAGGAAATGGATTCTTATAATGATAGTCATACATTACACATAGAGTAGTCTGCCCGAACAATAAACAAGAGTGGTCATTAGGAACGGTAATAGTGGAAACTTTTGCAAACAAGGAAAAATGGTTAGAAGGGAATTGAAAGTTTGGGCATACATTAGTTAGCTAGTGGGACGAAGGAATCCACAACTAAAAGGGAAATATAAAGTGGGAAACGACTGCTAGAAAAACAGTTGCGAAAGCTAGTAAAGCATGTGGGAGGTAACCCAACAGGAATTGTCTCGGAAGTTGACGCACTAGTGGTGCCTGGTCTGTAAGAGAACGAAAGATGGTTTAACTTAGGATCGTAGATAAGGATCCGTTAGAGGGCATTCAGGGAAACTCTATAAGTTAGTGGGTTGTCATAAATATGATGGTTAGTCCATAAGACAAAGAAGGGTTAGTTAGAACCCATTGACAAAGAAGCATACTTGGGATTAAAGATATGTCATTCAAGACTATTCTTCTTCGAGGGGAAAACCATTGGGGAGTACAAGTCCAATGACTAATTTTGTAGGAAACCTAAATAATGGAGAAATCATAAAAATAGATGGTCACTTCGATGATAATATATGGGTTACTGAAGGTCAAGCGAACCACAATAGGCAATCATGACAAAATTTCAGGTATGGTATCTCTAATAAGATGGATTACAAGGAAATAATCAAGTAGTTATTCATCCCATATGGAACTTAATCCACCAGAATGACGGGGAATCTTACTAGTTATCCTGAAGGAAGGGGCGAGTGCAAGTCGTTCTGGGCTAGGATAAAAGAATGAGTCTGCCATAGACTAATCAGATTGAAATGAATGCAAAGAGGGAGATACCCAAGGGTAATTGGAAGGGCAGACCGTAGAGTTACGTTATAATGAACACGGTAGAAAGAAGAACATAAGTAAGAGAAAGGATAGAGTTTGCGGAGATGGTGAAACATTTAGAGGAACCATTAAAACGGGTCGAAGGCTAATAGAATGGTCGAAAGGTGATTGCTCAACGATCCATCCGCCACTGGATAGGCTCGAGAATGATATAATGTCCACTACAACGGGTTAGGAGAAATGTTCCAAATAGCCAAGGTGTTTTTTGTATATAGTTCATTTTTTTAAAACCTCTGCAAGATGGGAACTAATTTCATGTAAATTAGGAACTCACTAAGTTCAATATGATCATACAAAGGTTTTAACCTATGGTTGTCGGATCTACGGGATAAGGAACTTTAGGAGGGACCAAGCCAAATCATATGGGGTCAAGGAGTTTGGTAGGAAGCTTTCATGCATATAGGATGAGGGTACCTTAGGAACTTTGCCATGGAGATGAACATGATGTATTGATGTAGTTCCCTTACAGTCTAGAGTTCAGACACTAAACATTGAAATTTGTAATTTGTTGTAAGTTTTTATTAATAAGTAATGCGGTATGTTTTAACTTAGTGAGACCTTCATCTAAAAAATAATATCGGTTCAGTTATAACTCTCGCACTTAGATCCGATGAATGGGTCAGGTAAGGATGTTACAAGTCAACTTTAACACCCTTAACCCGACCCGATTCACAGGGTTCAGATCTCAGGTGTTACTAAATGATACAAAACTAATCGCCTTTGGATGAACTAATGTCAAAGTGTGAATGCGACAATAAAATATAGAATTACGAGGTGATATTCGTAAGTATACAGGTCTAGTTGTAATATAGTTTTACAACGGAGTGGGTGAGTATTCCGAGGATCGTACCTAAGGGAGGCAAGCGCTAGATCAATTATAACCTAAGCAATAAAAGATCTAATTAGTACTTTAAATTCAGTTATAGTACGAAGAATATAAAATAAAAGATTTTACGGGTTTTTATAATGATAAAAATAAAACAAGATAAAATTTAAGAGAATAAAAAGGAAGAATAAATCAAATCTAATTTTGGGTGATTAGCTCGCTCTGGTAATCTCCATCAACTATCGCTTCGGGTTCCTCGTCAATCACCTAGTCGCTACCCTAGCAAGATCTTTCGATCTTCTGCTAACATAATTAGTTAGCAAGAACTACTTATCTTTTGACCTCACAGTCTAGACAGGTTTGGGGTTAAGGTGTTCACAGATGGGCAATACAAATTATGGGTTAATTCCCACCTTGATGAATTCCCGGGGTTGTCAGGCCTAGGGTTTGTTTCGTGTTCTCCCTTTCCCAAACAACTGATTCGTTGAGTAACCCTACAAAACAGTTATCAAATCATACCTGCACTCACTAATCGCCCATAGAAGGATTATTTTCTCATGGCATTTATAAACAATATATAATTGATGTAAAAGGAAAGCATGCTAATTAAATCGAGAAGATAAAGTAAATGAAAGAGCCTGATTGTATTGATATTAAGCATAAATCCACAGAGTTGAATGATTCCACAATTCAGATATTTTGAAAGAAAACAACTAAAAAATAATCTAAACTATAGAAACCTAAGAAAGAAAAGTAAACCAAATATAATGGAAAAAACTTGGTTAGCTAAAAGGTATCTTTAACATGTTCCAAAGGAGCCTATTTATAGCCTTTAGGTGGTCGTTGTCCTTAACCCTAGGCCAGTTGATGCTCCTGAGCTAAAGTTCGATTGTGTAGACCAAAATACCTCTGTTTCGTGTTTAATTTCCACCCCAGAGTTGATGTCATGCCACATCAGGACTTGTGTTGCGACATAGCAACCAGTATGCTCCTCTGTAGCCATCTTTAGGGGTATGTCACGACACCCTCAGTCTATGTTGCAACATCGAAGGCAGACTTGAGTTTTCTTCATTTTGTTCCTTATGTTGCAACATCAATCCTCTTGTGTTTCGACACAGTGTCCAGTATCGTCCTAAAATGCCTTATAATGGTCTCCTGCATACTTACAAAGTACATTAGCTCTCCCTTAGGCCTCATTCAGCCCTTAAGGTCAATAGAATACTCAATTTGCACATTTTATTGAAAGTAAGTAAAATTAAAGAAACCTAACTAAAATGTAATGAAAACTCTTGTATTCAAGCTCCTTATGTGTGAAAACTAGTTTAATCTGCCACACCGAATTTCGGCAGATCAAACTCCCCCAAGCTTAAGTCATTGCTTGTCCTTAAGCAACACAAACAAAGATGACAAATAAACATGATGACCCTTGAGCAAGTATGATACAAGTATCGACTCTAAAGCATATGACTTAGGCATTTCATGTTTACATAGTTGACTTAGCACATTTAGCTTCAAGCATCTAAGTTCAGTATGTTACAAAATATACTAGTATTAAGGGTCTCACCTATAAGAATCCATCCACAAATCATACAAGTACTTCGATTATCCGACTAGAATACAAATAGTCATTTATGCACATGTCTAGTATAATGTCCATTCATGTATAAGGATAATAAGGTCACATAGGAATTTTCAGCTTGTAACGTTCTGAAGCTTAGGACAAGTTACCCTTACCCCTTAGTGATCCCTATTCTTCCCCCTTAATGACCCTTACCCACTCATCGCCTTATTTCTCCTTCTCTCACCTTCCTTCTCTCTTCATATAGGAAATCATAGAATAACATAGTAACTACGGCTAGCCTACGGGTTTTGGTGCACTAATGAATGAGTTTTTTCTATTATTGTGACTTTGTCACTGTTCTGTTTCAATTTCGTCTCACTCAAGAATGCTTTTTTAATAGTTCAGGAATTTTTTCTACTCATATGGATTTTCTTTTTGAATTTTTCCTTTTGTTTTGTACTTTCAGGCAAACCTATAATTCCTATATCACACTAGTCTTTCATTTTTCACTATATTTTTACAAACTTCGCCATGATGTATCTACTTAAACCTCAATATGTATGGCCAGATGTCTATAATCGTGCAGTGCATGACCAAAGAGTAAGGGAAAATACAAATTGACATTTTTAGGCTCAAGGTTTGTAATGTGGTTCATCAAGAAGTGTCATTAGGCTTAAAAATTGGTACTAAAGGTGAAATATAATTAGGATAGCTTTTTTGATCTAGATGTGTTCCAAACAATGCCTTAGGTTATCCTTAAATATCTCAACATGCACAAATTTAATCAACCAAACAAATACAAATTCAACTATTTATTATTCGTACTAGCATGCTCGTTTCCTTATATTTTCTATATCACTTGGTACAGTTGATTGCTTAATACCTATTTATAGTGTAACATATAGAACTTAGTAGCCTAATAACTAAAAGTTTAAAATCACCTATCATCATGCCAAATTTATTCATAAACACAAGCAACCTATGTACATGCTCCTAACCAATCACTTGTATTTCTACAAGCTAAAGCATAAAAAAATAAAAAAAAATGTAAAATTTTGAAGCAAATTTTCTATGTTACCCCTCCACACTTTAGTTGACACATTGTCCTCAATGTGTAGCCCAGTAATAGATAATGAAGGAAGTGAACCAATTGATCATGGTCGCTCCAATTGATCATGGTGGGTGCTTCCTCCTTTGATCATGTTAGCTTGAATTGTTTATGTCTCCTTCGTGTTGGGTTACTATATAAAAAAAGTTAACAAGGTGCAACAAAACGAAAATTCTAGTTATTAATCCTACTCCTACAAAGTCTATATTAAAATCATCGAATAATTAATACAAGTCTTTATAAAAGTAAAATAGTTCAATCGTCCTCCTCATCCATCTCCTCACTCCTATCGTTCTCCTTGTCTTCTCCTTCTTCTTCGTTTTTATGCACTTCTCCTTCTTGTTCCGCATTTGTCACCCCGAACATGTAAGGTGTGTAATTGGAGACCTGAATGTTATTTTGTGTTGCAAATTCTTGGAATATTGGTCTCGACTCTTGCATCCACTATATCATCTAATCAAGCGTTGGATGACTACTTTCACCGACGTCTTGTTGAGCTCGTGTCAATCTTTACGATGGAGCCAGTGTGGTCGTCGCTATCTGTTGTCGCTTGTTCCAATCCTGTATCTGTTTGGCTCATAATTTTGTATACTGTTGGAACAAGGTGTCTCCAATAACACTTTTGGACGGGTTTAGCGACTGCTCAGTGGATGTCATGTGTACACCTACCTTTCTGCATAATGCCGTCACATACCTACTTTTTCTACAAAATAACAAAGAGCAATACTGCTCTAAAAGTATTAACGTTAGAAACATTTAAAGTATGTATGATTCTTGTGAATACAAATTGGATCCACATTTTAGCCTCAGGGAATATGATTGTTTGATGAAAGGATATTGGGATATTGGTACCTGTGCAATATTTCCATTAACCCCTATCTTCAGTCAAGAAATTTATAATACAGTCCATATTTATATCTTAGAAGTATTTTAGATAGGTTTCATCTATAAAATCATTCTCATAATGTGGAGCATTATAAAAATCACAAATTATTCAAGGGGTTACTCGCACTTCTTTCCCACGCACAAGTACCATATCCCACATATTGCCTTCAGTGTTTCTAAACTCATAATCCCGTAAAGATGTATAAAACTCTTGAAGAATCAAAACCACACCATTCTCTTTTAGGATCATCCAAAAACGTTCCCACCTATGATATCTAACTAAAGGCCATATGTCCTTACACATAACCATTAACGGATCGAATGCCTTCTCTTGGATAAAGGTTCTTCCTTGAAGTTCCGTAAAATATTTTCCAATATTCAGGTTTGCAAAATTAGGGGGTTTGGATCTGTTGATGGTTCAGATTCATTAGTTCTTCTAACTTTTCTAGGTGGCATGATATTGTAGTACAATACTAAGCAATCAATTCAATGGAATAGTAAATAGTTAAATTTAGGAACCCTTAACCTTTAATCAATGTTTGTTTGAATTCCTTACTTTCTTAGAATGTTTTCGTTCCTTGTTTCCCCAAATATGGTTGAAAATTTTGTGAAAAATAAATAGAATGTGTAAGAAACTAGGGGTTTATGGTTTAAGAGATTTTGTGGGGTTTGAGAGAGTTTGGGGAACTAGGGGTTAAGAGGTGTTTTAATTAGAATTAAGTATGGTTTTAGGTTAGGAAATAGGGTTTTAAAGGGTCAAATAAAGATTATTCTATCTAGTTCATTTTTTAGAGGTTAAACTAGGGGTTTGTCGTCGTGACACACCCGCAGTTTGGAGGTACAGAGGAAACTGTCTGCTATGTCGCAACTCCCTCAGTCGATGTTGTGAAATTGACTCTATTTCATCTAAAAACTTCCAGCTTTAAGGATGTTTCGGTTTAGAGATGAACCTACACCAAATAAAATTAAAAATCAAAACTAGGTGATTAGTTACATATACAATAATTTACAAAAGTTAAACATCAATTCATCTAATTTTTAAGTTTTACTGCCGGGGTCATCTGACAGTGTCACTAATTCACCGATGGAGGATTTCCTTATTTTGTCGGTATTGGTCAATCTTCCATCGTACCATTCCAGCTGTGCCCATTTGTCCCTTTCCTTAATCCCTTGACCCAGGACGTTAGAAATAAATATACTTTTACATTGTTCCCCTAACTTCCTCTTATTTTCATCGATTAATTGATAGGCAAATAAATAAGCATATGACAATGCTAAAATTTATAAGGAGAAGACCAAGTGTTGGCATGATTAGAGAATTATGCCACGGGAAATTGAACTAGGACAACAGGTGTTGTTATTCAACTCAAGGTTGAAACTATTCCCTAGCAAACTGAAATCCCGCTAGTCAGGTCCCTTTGAAGTAGCGAAAGTATACACTTATAGAGCAGTTAACGTTAAGGATATGCAGACGGAGTTCACATTTGAACTCAACGGATAACACTTTAAGCACTACTGGGTTGCTCATGTGGATCGAGACAAATAATCCATTGACCTCCGAGATGTTTAACCTCAACATCTCAATACTTTTTTTTCATTTTATTTTTGCAATTTTTCAGTTTCTCCTAGTTATTTCATTTATCTTTTTTTTTCAATTTAATAATTTTTATTTACTTTATAGTGCAGATGTTATTTAGGAAGAAGTGAGATGATGAACATAATAGAAGACAGTGCCATTGCAACGATTGTGTAGCTCTTGAGAGAGGAGATAGTTAGGAGGGATGAACTGTTCCAGTTTTTGAAGGAAGTTGAAAGGTTAGGGCCCATATATGGTGGTTAGGCCGAATGGAAAGTTCCCCAAAACACTTGGCCTCAATTTTACTATTTCCCTCCAATTCCCGTGGCATGCCTATCCAATAACCCACGTCAACCCATAATTATTGCCTACAGTGCCGCCTCTACCTTTACCTTTGCCCTAATTCCCTCACTTCTCCTCACAATTACCCTAACCCTTGTGTCCTTTAAAGCTACTTGTTGCCCCTTAAGCAACCGAAAACTTTCTCCTCTTCCCTCTCAATCAATGATTTTCCTCACCTAAACCTTAACAATGGACAGAACACTTACCCCTAAATAGTCACCGTGTCACCACAGACATTCTACAATGCTGGGGCAAAGGAGAAGTATAAAAACAATATATCAAATAGGCAATTTTTCCACAAAAAATTTTCTCTTTAAGGATTAACCTTTCATGGGGTATAATGCTTCTATCTCATCCGTGGTGGAAAACCACAGTTGGCAGATATTTTGCCTGTATCCCAAGGACGTTTTAAGCAAGCTTGTTCGTGAATTCTAGGCTCACACCACCTCACCGAACAATGCTTTCATCAATTTTAGAGGGCTGTCTATGTTCTTTATTGAAGACAGCATCAACGACAAATTTGGGCTCTCAACCGTACAAGATGAGCACTTCCAGTTTGCTACAACCATCACCTCGGATGGGCTAAACCAAGTCCTAAAAGACCTTTGCGTTGAAGGAACCCGGTGGAATGTATCTCAGGAGGACTAGTACACAGTTGATAGGGCATCACTAAAGCCTAGTTGCAGAGTCTGGTACCACTTCTTGAAGACACGATGAACCTTCTCTATCCATAACTCTACAATATCCAAGGAGCGGATGTTGCTGCTACACTCCATAATGACGGACCAACGGATTAATGTGGGCAAGATAATCTTCAATGATTTCCACCACTGTGCGTTGAAAAATGTTAGGAGTCTCAACTTCCCATCACTAGTCACTACACTCTGCCAGCACATCAATGTCCTAGTGTAGCCCAGTGAGGATGTAACCCTAAATAAGGGGGCAATAACAAGGTTGATTGTGCCTAAGATATCTAGAGAGGAATTGTCGTGGCAACAATGGCATGGCTCAACATCTATATCTTCCACGCTGACTTTTTCCATGGCAGAATCTTCTACCTCCAACAACGTAATTGAGCAGCAAGTGCTCAACTCACTCGGTCAGTTGTAGAAGCGACTCACTCTCTTCAAGACTCAATAACTCTGTATTAGTGCCAACATGGAAAAGGTGCAAGAAAGAATGATAATTTTTTAGGCTTATCTTGAGAAGCGAGGTCCCTACAGAAGAAATTTACCAAGCCCATGCTTGCGTTCCCTGAATTCTCTAAGGAACTACAAGCATCTGTCAAGGAAGAGATAGGCGAAGTAGAGCCCGCAAGCACCAAACCTGCTGTTACAGAAAAAGAAATCCAAGCACCTAAAGAAGAAGGCGACAATACTAAATTGGTCAACATAGTAACCAATCACAAGGGGACGGAAGAAGCAACCCCTACAACTACACCATTGGAAGACAGTACTGATGATGTCCCACCTATGCCAACTGAAGCAATGTCAGCATAAGACTACAAAATCCACTACGTCATTGCTGAGATTACCAAGTCTGGCAAAGAAGAGGAGGACGTGCCGACCCAATCGCTGAAAAGGAATATGTGTTTTCAGCGTAAGGCACACAAGTCCACCTGTAGACATTGAAGCAACAATAACCAAGCTCCAAGCTAGGGGAGTTCTCTTCCCCTTATTGCATCAAACATTCATATTTTTCCATGATATTTTATGTGTAATTTTGTTTTGCTACGGCAATGCATTCATGTTACATGTATGTTCATGCATTGAGGACAATGCATCCCTAAGTTTTGGGGGGGGTGTTGGTCATTTAGGATGCATTATATATTTAGTTAAGCATGTTCATTTTACCATGACATTTTAGTGTAGGCATTTTAGTGTAGCCAAATTCATTTTTCCATGTCATACGTAATTGCCAAAGGCATGGTTAGACTATCATGAGTGTATTTTTACCTATAATGTTCAATGATAAGCTTAATTCTTCAATAAACCTAGAAAAATGTGATAGTGGATTAGGCAAATTTAGCTTAGGATAGTTTGCTTGAGAATTGACCCCTAAAAGTAAGATGTCCTAACTTCAATTACAATTGGACTATAACTAGTTTCCTTTAGTAAATTTAAAGATTCTTGACGCTACACTCAGTAAAGTTGCCAGGGCAATACTCAAACAATTAATAAGTGGTGAAGCTTACGGAAAACCAAAGAAATACCATAAGACACTCCAATGCTTAGAATTGTCCAATAGGTCAGCAACACTATGTTTGCTCCATCGTGTTGTTGTTAGAAAAGCGAGGTTATACAAGAGTGTGAAATAAAGAAAATGAAATTTAGGGGTACTCCACTGTAGTAATAAGCAGAGTAGCTAAGGAGGTAGTTGTTTGGTCCATCCATCTTCTAAGTAAAAAGCCATAGCTTCTTGAGTGAGTTCCATTCAAACCATGGCATGGTTAAGTTACCCGATAATTCAGTGTATGCTTCATTGTGATTGTCAAGTCAAAGAACTGTGTGACGAGTTGAGCCCCCTAATTGGTTGGTTAAAAAAAATTTTGAAGTTGATCTACGGCCAAGGTTAAAAAGAAAACTAAGTTTAGATAAAAGATAAACTAAGTAAATTAGGAGACACTTTCTACAGTCAAAACGCACACATAAGCACCTACCACATTAAGGAAACACTAGAAAAAGGGTTTTTACGACCCAAAATGATCTTTACTTAGACTTGATCAATTAAAATCGATCAATGAATCAAGAAGAAGTGTTATAGGAAAATCAAGCATTCTAGAAAGGATCATTACAATGAAAGAAAGAGTTTGGTTAAATTAAAAAGAAAAACGGCACAAGAAGAGGAAAACAAAAAGAAAAGAAAGATTTTTTGTCACAGGAAGCGACGATGGCGATGACTTAGCGACTGTCTAGCAGCAGAGGAGCTATGTCTGATGGTGGCTAAATGGCGGTCCAATGGTGGTGGAGTTATGTGGTTCGGCTAAGGAGAGGGGAAGAAAGGAGTAGGTGAAGAAAAATAGAATAAAAGTGGAGGAGGAGGAGGACTTGCGATGGCAAACAGTGGCGACTATGGCGGTGATAGGAGGACAGAGATGAGAAGAGTGGAGGTGTGGCGGCCACGAGAGGTGGTGATTGGTGGGAGGAGGTTTGAGTCATGATTGAGGAAGAAAAAGATGATTAAAGGAGTTGTGGTGGTGGTTGGCCAAAATGGAGATAAAACTGTAAGAACATAAATGAAAAATTGAAGAAAGTGAGAGGAAGAGGGAGAATGGACGGCAATGGAAGGATGGAATGCTTGGTCAACCTTGTCTAGGTGCAATGTATCTTGCAAATAGGTAAGATATGAGGTTGTGGCAAGAGAGGGGGACATGGAGTAAAAAAGGGATCATGTACCCTCTAACTATCACAAGTTTGACATATCGGAGGAAAGGAATCATCCTATTTATGGTTAAAATGGGGTCGAGGGCAAGCACTAAAAGCACATGGAATTTTTTTAAAAAAATTAAATAGAAGTGTGTAAACATTAAGACTTGAACCTTGGACCACTAGGATAGCTAAGAAGTTAATAAACCACTAGACTAATCACTTCCTTGTTCTTAAACTTGCGCAAATAAAAAAAAAATAGGATGACCTTTGCTAAGGGTTTAAAACAAATTTGCACAAAAAAAAAATTAATGAGAGGGAAAGGGTTCGAACTTAGATCATCAAGGACAACTCCACCAATACTCAATCACTATAATTGATATTTATTTATTATCAAATGAGCAAAAGATTATCTAAATAAAAATTTGATTGTGACCACTCTCAGTTCATTAACCCAATTTCTACTAACCTGGTTTTTGGGACGTGACAACTCTCTCTTCCTTAAAAAGAGTTTTGTCCTTGAAATTCCTATTTTTAAGCCAATTCACTTATCCATAAAATTCATAACTCTTCTATCTAATCCAACCACCACGCTTTTGCTGCGCAACACTGATTCTAATGTAGTTCAATACTTCACCTTAAATCTACAATGGATTTCTTCTTTACTTACACGAATTGTCTCAAGGGAATATCTATAGAAATATCACTAATGATTTTCTCCTTCCCAAATTCTCAATTTCACAAATACACTATTAAAAAAAACTTTTAGGTAAAACCAATCCTCAATCATTACAAGGCACAATTAGGATGGATGGTAAAAGTACCTTCATCGATGCAAGATACGTCTCGGTCCTCTTGATGCCTAGTAGCATAAACCAATCTCTAATTCCATTTTTGAGTCAAAGCCTACATTTAACTTAAAGAATGACGTGAATGATCTTTAGCACGATGCTCAACAGACCAACTTCTCAGGCATATTCCTGACTTCTCCAACACTCGCTCAAATGGCACTTTTTACAACACTTACAAATAAAAATTTCTCGTTGATCCAATAGAACCTCTAATACTAGCTTTTGGAACATTCTATGATGGTTTATTCTCTCTGGTCCGCTACAAAGGTCGTGAATTTGGGCCAATAGAAATAGACTTCCTCTTATTCCGTACTTTGTTCTTTTCCTTTCTCTCGCGTTCCAGTCACTTACTTCCACAACCATAGTCTCAAAAACCCATTTCTAAAACTCCCTACATTTCTTGGGATATTGCACCATCCCTAGTCTCTTGATTTCTACCTTTAGTGGTAGATGATTTAACGATGCCATTTTTCTCCGGGTCAGGCACATGTCTTTGAAAAGCTAGCGAATAATCTTGAACTACTCAGCATTGCGCTCCTCAAAAATCACATACCACGGGTTTGTATACCTCAGGTTTTCATATCACTTTCTTGAGTCTAAAGTTTTATATTACACTATAGTTCAAAAATAAAGTGTCTAATTATTTCCTAATCCACCTTAGGCCCCAACATCAGGCTGAAATGCCTTAAGCATGGCCTACGACACAACATCATCAGCAGGTTCCTTATGATCCTCCTAAATGGTATGAGTATTTTCAACTTCGTCAACCACTAACTCAGGTTTAGTCACGGGCTCAAGTGTGTGCACTCATGATGCAAATGAATCTATTAGGGTTCCCAAACCCTACTCTCTATGAACTCTCATACCCCTAATAAGAATGCCTTTGTGTACTCATCTGTTTATCAAATTCTTAATTTTTATGAAGGTTTTATCTGACAATTAGAAATAAGCTTTCATTATCAATTATATTTTTTTTAGTTCTAAAAGTTCTGTCACTATAGTATCACTATCTATAGTTTTTAGAATCTAGAGTTTCAAAGTATATTGAAATCTACAATTTCACACTAAAAATTTAGTAAGTTAGAAGTACTTATCTGGGCAAGATTCGAAGTCTCGAATTTTCAAAACAGAATCAAAACTTTATTTAAAATGAGTTTTGACTATGGCTTGGATTTTTCCCAAAATACCTTTTTTCACAAATATGCACGCATTTTCGAAAATAAATAAACCATAGTCCAAGTTTATGAACCGAGCTCTGATACCACTAAATGTAACCCTCTAAAGCTAACCTAGACGTTATGGTCGAATCTCGAAGATCACATTGGCCATATTGATGGTGTAGAAAATAATTTAGCTATTTTTCTCTTAAAAATCGTTGTTGCTAAAAGCGTCCTTGTTGAAGAAACTAAATTTTGTTTGAAATTGTTAATCTTTAGAAAACTCAAGTTTTGATATTATTTTTTCAGAAAGCGTCATACTTCAATTAAAATATTGCATTGGATAATTTGCATATCTAAAACTCGTTTGTCATTTTCAAAACATAGATTTAATATATATATATCATAAAATATCAATTTTGTGAGCAGATAGTGTTGAGTTTCGAAAACAAAGTATTGAATTTTGAAACACCCTTATTGGGCCTTGTTTGACTTAGTTATGAAAATTTCATCATAAATTTTCAATTTCACATTCTTTTAAATGATAATTTTAAAACCTAAGTCATGTAGAAAAATCCAAAATAAAAATAATCCAAAGTCCAAAAGAAAATCCCAACCAAAAGGTCACAGTTATAAAAAACACATCCCCAAAATAACGAGTACCAAAATAATATATTTTTTGAAAATGACCGAGAGCACCTCTGTAAGCCGAGCCCATCCTAACGTTGATTATTACCTGAAAAGTCTGAATTAGAAAGGGGTGAGCATTAAAAGCCCAGTGTGAGATCAACAGAAATATAAACACATACATATCAAAATATCAATCTCATTATCTCAGTCATCATAATAATCACAAGTTCTAATAATGATACTTATGCATGAACATGTCGATGCATATTTTAAAATGGTGCAAATTTTATAAAATTTCCTACCCATCTCTACTACACACCAATACCGAGCTCCACAGAACTCGTCCATCCAAAACACCGTTTGTAGACATGCCACCACTTATTTGCAGATGAACTGTAATTAATTTATAGATAAACTATCACTGATAAAATTGATATGGACAAGCCACCACTGATACGCAGATTTACTGCCATTAACTTAATTATGTGGACAAGCCTTTGCAGATATACTGCCATTGCTTCCACCTTTCACAAAATCCCACCCTATACATGTGATATGGCAATTTTCACTTATAACACATGTAGATCACTTATACATTAATGCATGTAAACATGCTCTCGTAATCACTTAACACATAATAATCACTTTTAACATGTTAAACAAGCTTTTCACATTAGATCATAGATCTTGATTTATCATACACATATACATAAATCGCACATGTTTAAAGCGTCACATATAACACACAAGCCATA